>APFE031639587.1:129427-292096 GCA_000404065.3 Pinus taeda | reverse complement strand
ATTGTTTTGTGTACCCATTCTGATTGTGATATAAATCAATGGTGTGGAGTAGAGTAGTCTCGTAGCTCGCTAAATTGCTTATTACACAATTCCAAGCCTCAAGCCTCAACCATGGCTGCTCGAACTGAGCAATGCGTAGTCATAGAGCCTCTCTTTCTCTCTCCTAGAACTCAGTTCTCGCTCATGCCTTTGATGTTAAAGACACCATCTTAGGCTAGGAGATTTTTGGAATGATGTCATCCCATCATGAGTAAAATGTAGATATAGGTACTTTGTAATGGAAGGATGATGAGGGAGGAGATGAAGGAAGAAGACATGAAAAGCAAACTCTTGCAGCTGAATAATCAAGACGATCTACCAAGGAAATATATAGGGACACCAACTCATAGCTACAACCCAAGATTTGAGATCATTGAAGACTCATGTCACGAAGTCATGAGGAGATGGAAGACAAGAGTATTCTCAAGAAGACATCACTCATAGCAGCAACAATGGTTCGACAGTGCGAAATCACTCGAGCAGTTTATATCATTAGTGCCATGTCATGTCTTGTCATGATACTTCATATGCTACACCGTCATTGTGGACCATGTATATGATATTCAAATGTATTGTCAAGTGGAAGTCCAAAGGACACACATGAGTATGGAGAGTCATGTAAGCTTAAAATTCATAGGAAGTTAGAATTCATGAGGGTAGTCGAAGAGTCACAAAGGGGAAGCATCACCCCTTAGTTATATATACTCCTCATTGTATGAGCAAAGAACTTCTCACCTTGGCTCCTCCTACAAGGCATTAGAGAGATTAACTAGTTCTTTCAGGAGAAAGGAGTGGCTCCAATTTCCTACTATTGGGGATATTGTTATACATTGTAAACATGTTTCTTGGAACTTTTGCTTAATAACAAAACCATTTTAAGGCAACCACATTCTTCAAGCATGGACTATGGATGTTTGTAAGACTATTCTGTGGACATTTTTATTTCATGTTTTACTTCACATGTACTAAGATAGGGTAACTATTTAAGTTATTTTAGTGGTTATATTATTGAGAATGTGTTGTAATGTTTTTTTCTTTTTATCCCATTCTTGTGGACTATTCTATGGGATACTAAACAAATATTTCCTTATTTGTTGGTTGTAACGAACATCACACCGGTTGTGAATTATTCCACTAGATGTCTGATGCATATTTCTAGTTCATGTGTGTCTCTTCCTCGATGGTACTATTACCTCTCATTTAGAGGCTCACTTTTCTCCCCCCTTTGCAGTAGAAGAAGCTTGACACAGTTGCAACTGCACACCCACCAGGCACACCCTCCTTGAATTTTGAGGACACCTTTCCATCCCTCTCTCACGCTGATAGCTAGAGACAAGGAAAATATTTAACGATTTGGAAGCCGAACCTTTATACAGAATGGGACCCCTACACCAAACGTTGTGATCTCTGATTGGGACTTTGTTATAGACATATTTGGGCACTACAACCCCACTCGCATATGTCCATAAACCAAGGGCTTCTAAGTCCCTAAAAGTATTATTTCACACCCTAAAGGAACAAGGTCACCTGATTACATCATCTCCTAGAAGTTCTCCATGAAAATCTGCTCAAAACTAGTCAAAACTGGACCATCTCACCTGCTCCATGGGCAAAGTGCGATGCATCCCACCTAATGCACATGGGGGGTGCGATGCATATTGGAAATCCCTTCTATGGGGTGCGATGGGTGAGAGTAGACAAATGGCAGAGACAGTTTGCAAGGTGGATGATCATGGAATCTTCCAGAAACTTCTCTTGTGACACTTGCCTCTCTGAATTTTCCTAGGGATGAGTAAGAGATCATGAAATCTCCAAGTGGAATAGAGAACTATCACAGAAATGAAACTAATCAAAAACCCAGAAGCTGACTCACCCACCTGCAAACATCTATATATGGATCCCTCATCCTAGAGATCTAGGGGACTGGAATTTTGCATCTTGTAAGGAAGTGTTGTTGGTTTCTTTGTGGAACATCATAGTGTTTGGTGATCTAGCTTTTCATGAGGTGAAGAAGGGCTTTCATGCTGGGAGGATGGCGCTGGGTCAGATCAATGGGTTGTAATCCTCTCTTCTACTACTTCTATCAATAAATCTATTTGAGTTTTCCTCCATATTCTTGTATGTCTTTAAATCTGGAATTGATATATGCATTTGTATGGTCAATATATTTCTGATCCTATATTTTTTATGATTGTAGATCTCTATGCTTTGATGGTATTATGTTGCTTTGACTTTACAGCTGTTCTTTGAAACAGGACAAGCGAGGAAGGAGCAGCAAAGATCTATCAAATGAGAGAGGAGACAGGCAAGGAGCCAAGCGGAAGACTGAGGTTGGTACTCTCTGCTTCTCTCTAATCTACTTCTTGTAAAGGAAAATTCAAGTAACATTAGTTTGTTTGTTTCTAAGATAGCTACCCATCTTAGTGGGACTAGCAGCTCTGGATGGACACTAGTTGTCCCAATAACATACTTCATATCAAGGAGATCCCCTCGGTTGAAGGATTTCCAGCACCGTCAACAAAATGATCCTAGAAGGAGGTTCAGATGATAGGTTGTGCCCATTGTGTGTATTTTGAATCTGTTATTTAAAATGTCACTTCCAAAAACCATAATCCCAGGATGTCTTTCTAAAGATATTAATTGTAGCATCCCTGTGGAAGTTATTCATAACTTGTCTGAATTTAAGTTCAATGGTGAAGGTGAATCAACTTTTTGTGAACATCTGTTTCAAGTTGTTCATATTTTTCTTTCTAACATAATGCATTCAAAATATGTCATGGCTAGATTAATCACCATCACATTTGAAGTTCGTGCTAATCGTTGCTGTTATATATTACCCATCTCTTTTGTCAATTCATTCAAACAGCTTGCCAAGAAGCCTCATAAAGCCTTCGATAAGTATAACTACTGAGATGTTTTTGGAAGAATAAATATTTTGAGAGTGAATCCTGATGAATCAATTGAGGATTTTTCTTATCGATTCCTTCACCTTTTTTATGATATTCCTAAAAAACATTTGAATTGGGATTTCCTAAAATAAGAGTTTGAATGCTTGGCTCTTGTCTCTTGATACAATCAAGCTAAACCTCTTGATTTTTCTTCTTCCCCAAGTCTTGTGAATCATGAGACACCTCAAATTTCAAAGGAGGAGGTTACTAACCCTTTTGTTCTTTTTCCTCCTCCTTTTCCAGTTCTGATAGGGGTGCCTCTCTGTGATTGTAAATTTTCTTGAAAGTGTGCAAATCAAGTTCCCAATCCATATTCTCATTCTTCTCTTGCCTTTCATGACTCAGATCCAATGGAGGATATCCTAAAATGGCTTATGAGGCCTATGGCGAAGACTAACTCCTTCACTCTGTAGGATGATTTCTTTGTTCATTACTCGAGTCTTGAATCTGATCTAGATTTATGGCATCCTCTATCATCTATAAGCCATGACTCTTTGTACCACGATCCACTTCAGCAATCTGTTCAACCTGCTAGTCTGCTACAAGCCCTTTATTTTCATGTTGTTGGCTCAAATTGCAATCAGGTACAAGGCACTCACTCTATACATGTAGAGGAGCAGGAAGGTGAAGGTGCTTTCAATCTTTCTTATGTTTTTCAAGATCCTTCATGTCAATATGACGTGCTTCTATTCTTGGATGATTGTCAAGCTACCAATCTTGGTAGTGAATCAAATGTAATCAATTCTTTTGATCAATCCATAGACTTGGGAAAAAATAATTCTGATGAATATAATTTTGTTGGTGTACGTGGAAAAAAATGCCCAAGCACATGATATGGTATTTCGGTTCTCGTGAAGATCTTATCTTTGATCCAAAATCTAATTTGGTCAAGGAATATGTTTATATCAAAACTTCCTCTTCACCTCACTATCCCTTGTGTCCTACCATTTTCAATGCATCTACCTATGATGGGGATACTCCATGCTCTTTAGTTTCTTCATCCAATGATTTATCACAAGGCAGTGAGGTTGTCCATGATGATATTGGAAATAATCAAAACATAGAGTACCATTCCCATCCCTCATCCTCCCTTTTATTGCATGAAGACAACTCTTTAAATAATCTTGCTCATGAAATTTACCTGATTCATTTATATTTCAATGTTCTATTAGAAGAGCCTTTCCATTTGAGTAATTTTATTGTTGAAGTTAAAAAATCTGGTGAAACCTATGAAAGAGATGTGTGTCATCCAGTGAGAAGTATTGGAACCAACAACAAAAAATATCCTCAAACAATTCATGATCCAGTTCAAGATTGAAAATGTGATTCTACAATCTTGGCAAGTTCTAATACCTACTAGGGGGTCAAGGTACTTCATCTTCCATTAATGGTTATGTCAGGATCTCGCCACTCTGGTAAGACCCCTAAACTATGTCAGATCTAGTTTCTCTCACACAATCCTTGTTTTTGCATGGTTTCATTAAGTGTAAATCTCTTTCTCAAATATGTCTGGTATTCCCAATGTAGTATTTCAAACTCTCAAGGTTTTACTTCTGAACGGACTCAAGAATTGTTTTTGGTTCATTCATATTCATGCAACTCTCTTGCAGCAAACTCAGGTTTGGAATGTATACCTCTTATGGAAGTTGATCGTTCCAAAGATCATATTTAGTCAAAGGGATCATATCTGTCATATTTATTTCATGATGAGCAAGTCCTATCTTTCCTTGTGAATATCACATCTCAAATATTGTCCTTCATTGCACTTGAAACCCTCTTGAGTGTGAATATATGCACGCGTAATTGTGCAAATCAATATCATTTTTATTCATTCCATCATGACCGGTGTCATGTGCCTATTGTACTATCCTCCATTCCCAATTCTCATGATGATTATGATTCTGGTATAGTGTGTCACCGATTACTACAAAATGGAATGTCACATTCATCACATGAAGAAGATGATTCTATTATTGAAAATATTCATGAAACTGTTCAAATTGAATCACCTTTGTTGCTCGCAAACTAGGAATCTAATGCTTCAATCAACACATCTGTTCATTTTGTGTCCTTGATGACTTTCACTTAGCTTATCATTTTCCCATTACCACATCAAAGGAAATTGGTTTTAAATCTCTTGACCATCATCATTCAATATTTCACTATTCTAATTTGCGACGATTAGTTGAAATAGTACAACCTTTGTTGATAGTTATGTCAAGTCCTCATTGTCTGGATGTGATTATTGAAAATGATAAGATCTATTTTCCCTACAATATTATCACCATAATCTCATTCTTCTAGTTGAAAACACGTCTTTTCAAATTTCTCAAGAGGGTTGTCATCATTTGTACAATCTAATCGCTAAATGGTTTGAGCAATCTTACCTGGAATGTGTTGTCGCAAACAAAAAGTTTTGATCTTCTCTTTTGCTAGCTAAAGAGTGCAATGTAGATGGGAACACATCAGTTAGAAGCTTCCAATGTTCGTTGAAATATGGTATTCATCAAAAAGGTATGAACGAAAATTGGATGAAAGTAGCAGTTCTCACATATCTTTCTTCCCATAGGCAAGACCTTCCTTTTCTTGTGCAAGTTATTCAAGTTATAATCTTTTCTGTTGCACATTTCTTTATATCTATTTTAACTATTCGTATCTGTTTGAATGCGGGATGGGAACAACTACGGTGGATTCACTAGAAATTTAATTATATGTGACCTTGACCTTATAGCTGTTAGGTTAGGAGTAGGATTAGCTACATACTCATTTTCCCTCCCTTTCACTCATTCTTATCTCGTTCCCTATAGTCTATCCTCGTTTCCTTATTCAGGTTCTACATCATCTTTTATTTAGCCATTTTGTTCTCTTATCTTCTGGTTTTTTTTTCCTTTTATGTGTTTTCTTTCTTTTTGTCTTGTGTTCTTTCTTGTTGATTTTATCTTCCTGTATTCATCACACGAATAACTGTAGTGCCTGGACTTGTTTTGGCTTCTTAGTATGTGTGGCTAAAATATAAAGAGTATTGTGACACTTCAAAATTTGGCTAGCCCTCTGTTAGTCTTCCTTATGTTAGTTACACCTTTTGGTCAATGAATTTTTGATGGAAAATACAATATGTCCGTAAGGAGAGTTTTGGTCCAACCATGAACCCATGTCTAGTCTGGAAACCTCATGCCTATACTTGGTTTTTCTTCTTTGATGTTCTCAAGCTTATCTAACTAGTAGAAGCAGAGAAGGGGAGAAATATAAATGAGAAAACCTAAATGAGAGCTCTCTATATGATTCTTAGAAGGAACAACCTCTTCTTCTCTCAATAAATCAAGATCCCTCTTCTACCCCAAAATAAATAAGTGTTAATGCACAACTCTATTCAAATAAACAAATAAAGGTTAAATAGGATAAAGTATTCCTGCACAGAGAGGTGAAGCAAGAAAACTAGTCGGGCTATTGTCAAGGCTCATTGGCAGCGGAGAAATTTTTTGTGGTCCTATGCAACTCTGCTCGGGTACTCTCCAGGCTTGCTGGCAGTGGAGCAACACCAGAGATAAAACTATACATTAAAAGTCTTAAGCTCACAAGCTAAAGTACCCTTCCCAACTAGAAACATTGTGATTATGTTGAATCATATGTTTTGTTCAACTAAGAAGGTATAGAGGGGACCATGCCAGCCCATAGGTTATGTGGAAAGAACAAAGTAATCTACATGATGAATCAATATTCCCTGAGAAACCAAGGCCTTGGATGAAATACTTAACTGAAACAAAGAAGATGGATTCTACAAGTGTGTCGCTAAGTGTTGTAGCAGTTGCAACACCCTCCATAATTTTGGCCTACACTAATTTTTTTTTCTTAGTCACTTATTGGTCAGCTCATGAATTCAAATGCCCTTCTTGGATCTCAAGAGTCAATCACACTATAACTTAGTTAGAATTATCATTTGTCATGTAAATGGGAGTTTTGGTTTGGTTCAAGGTGAAATATTTGTGAAAATGAGTTGTTCTCACGATATGTACATGTTTCACACTCATTTCCAAAGTTTCATGCACTGTTACGCAAGTGTCGTAATTATCCTCACAAAGTCTATCATTGAAGCCGCACTTGTCATAAGTTGTCACAGAGATTTTTGCATTAAGGGAAGTATGTTTTCATATGTTATGGATGATCTGAATTGTGTCACAAAGTTTCCAAGTGTGTGATCATATTCATGTTCTGTCACCGTTCACATTGGTTCCTATGATCCCACACTTAGACAAATTCCGTAGGATTCGCGGCTACCTAGCCTCATCTAGCATTCCTAAGCTATGTAATTCGCATATTCAACCTTCAATCCTCTCCCTTGTTGGTTGGAACTATGTAATGTGTAGAAAGACCAACCTACCTTGGTCTCCAAAACTACACAAATTCTTCCTCCATGTTGATTCCCACAATCGAAGCTTACTCTCTTTAGAAACTACGTGATTTGTTCCTTCAAGCCTCTCAGCTATCCAATCCCTCTTTCATCCTAAAACTGGGTAGTTTGTCCTCCCATGGGCCCATCTCGCAACAATGGCTGTTAGCTTGGACTGTGAAATTTTATCCCTTAGTGGGAACTTCGCAATTATTTCCCTCAATGAGGACTGTGCATAAATTTTCCTCAGTCTAGCTTGATTTGTCTACTACGCAGTCTCAGTGATCACGCTTGATGCATGGCTACTTGAATTGCACAATTACATAGTCACTCAACCTTCCCATCTGAGCTACCACTTAGTCCCATACCATTTCATGAATTTAGGTGCTCTCTCTTAGGCTAGGGGTTTTTAGACTTATGTTGTCTTATCATGAGTGATTTGCAGATGAAGGTATTCTCTTACACTATGGAAAGATGATGAAGAAGGATATGTAGAAGTAGGAAATGCTAGATGATACTTAAGGCGTTGAGAAGAAAATATAATCATCAGGTAATAAGATTAAGGAAACCTAGGGTATAATAGGAGATCAGAGATTAGGACCGCATGAAGACTCTATCTAATTCACAACCCTTTGGAGGTTAGGTATGAAAACAAAGCACATCTTTCATGAACTTGAAATGCACCTCTTAGTGTAGTATCAAGGACAACTTACCATTTTCATATCATTATCTGTTCAACGAAAAGTATGGTCATAAACACTGAAAGTCATTCCATGTGTTTTCTCTAAGTGTTTCGTTCCCTTTTGGAAGATAGGAAAGATGTCATATTTTTGAAAACTGGTTGTCACACTTTATGCATAAGATCATTATGGTAGCTTCAATGGCTCACCTTTGTTTTTATGTGTTTTCCTAACCATGTAAACACTTGTCACACTCATTCACAAAGTTTTGAGTGCTTTCACATAAGTGTTGTCACAGTCGTCATAAAGTCTATCTTAGGTGTCACACTTGTCGTGAATTTTCATGAAGCAGGAACATACACGTGAAAGTGTTGTTCATGTTTCATGGGTCATCAATTTTATCAAGTTACCAAGTATTCTAACTATTAGGACATAGTCGAAGCTTCATCACTTCACTTGTTAGTCTCAACAGTCCAGCACTTAGCCTTTTCTGAAGAAGCTCCTTGGCTCTTCAACTTGGCTTCACCCATCTTTCCTAGGTTGTGCATTGCGCAATTCCACTTAGTAGATTGTGACCTTAACCCTTGGATCTCTGAAATGCACAGTTCCTTGCCCCTAGGGCCACCGCATTGTGCAATTCCTAAGCCGAAGACATAACCATCACTTCCATAATTGTGTATTCGTTTTAGTCAACCGTCCCTTATAGATTCTTGTAGAAGATTCCTTCAGTAGCCCTCACCTCATCCTAACCCATTGCCTCCTAGAACTACACAAACTTTAGTCAAGCTTCCTCTATAGAACTACGCAAAAATCTTCCACAGTGGCCCCTCCTTCAGCCAGACTCACTCATCTCCAAAACTACGCAGAAGACAACCTCTAAGCCTACCCTGAGCTATGTACTATGTAGTTTGAAGCCTCAAGCATCAACCCTGGCTATTGGAACTACATAATTTGAAATCATCGAGCCTCTCTCTCTGATCCGTAGCTCAATTCCAACTCATGTCTTTGAACCAAATAAATTCCAGCTTATGCAACCAACCCACAAAATAGAAGAAACGATAGATCAACATCTTGAAAATAATCCTCTTCGATGGTCAAGCTCCTCTAAGTTACACAAATGAACAACTTTTGGATGATACAAATGAAAAAATCTCCTTTCTATATATAGGAGTCTAAGGGGTCACAATATAAATAGAGCTAACACAACGATAATAATATAAGGGCACAACAATAACAATAGTGGGCTTCTATGGGGCACAATAATAACAATATGGGGATAACAGGGGCACAACAATAATAATAACGGGCTATAATAACAATAGTAATGGGGGAATCACTACTATTATAGGGACCTAACATGCCCCTCCTTCAAAAAAGTGCTTTCCTCGATGCTTGAGTAGGTCTCGATGCTTCTGTGTAAATATCTCATCCTCCCATGTGGAATCTTCAGTGGGTAAGTTCTTCCACTTCATGATATACTCTGAAATTGATCGATTTTGTAGCTACTGAGTTCTTGTTTCTGTGATTATTTCAGGTTCCAATATGATTTTTTCTTCCTCATAAAGTTCTAGAAATATTGTTTGAACTAGGAGCTTGTCACCTATAACCTTCTTTAAGCATGAAACATGAAAACTGGGTGCACTCGAGAAGATGTAGAAAGCTCCAATTTGTATTCCATAGTACCAATATTTTGTAACACCTTGTACGTACCATAATACTCTGGTGATAATTTATTATCCTTCTTAGCTTTCTGAAGGGACATTTTATTGTATGGTTGTAGTTGTAGAAATACCCAGTCACCGACATCAAAACTTCATTTGTTACGATGTTGTTCTACCTGTTGTTTCATTCTATGTTGTGCCAATGTGAGGTTATCCTTTAAGAGTTGGAGAACCTATTGTTGATGATTGATGTTATCTTCCACTGCTTGAACCTTATAAGTTTCTCTTAAGTATTTTGTGATGGATGGTGGATGGTATCCATAAACTGCCATATATGGGGTCATTTTTGTTGTACTATGGAAGAAAGTGTTATACCACCATCCAACTAGAGGCAACAATTTGACTCATTGTGTTTGTTTATCAGATACAAAGAAATGAAGATATGCTTCCAAACATTTGTTCACTATCTCAGTTTTCCCATCAGATTGAGGACGATAAGATGAGCTATGAGCTAACTGAGTACTAAGACAAAAAAATAATTATATCATAAAACTTCAAGTGAAAATGGGATCTCTGGCATTTATAGTAATATTTGGGTTTCTATGTAGCTTTTGAATTGTTTCCATAAATGCAGTAGCAACTGTACTTGATTTAAATGGACGAGCTAATTCACAAAAGTGTGCATACTTAGTATGTCTATCAACTACCACCATGATGACACTCTTTCATTTAGACTTGGGTAAACTTGTGATAAAATCCTTTGAAACCTCCTCCCAACGTTGACCTGGAATGGATAAAGGTTGTATTACACCCGGGGTCTTAATTGTCTCAAATTTATATTTTTGGCAAACCAAACATTCTACCACAAATTATTTCAACTTTTGAATGAGCTCCCCCATTTCTTCATCATTCTTCCATTCATCCCTTTCTTTGTTTATCCAATCTCATTGGATGATAGTTATGGCACACATAAATGATTGCACATCCTCATCCTTTATTGAGAGTGCATTTGGAACAACATTTTTCTTCCCATTTTTTTAGATGATTTCAAAGTCATAACCCAACATCTTTGTGATGCATTTTTCCTACTCTTCTAAAGATGATATTTGTTCTGAATAGTATTTAAGACTATAATGATCCATTTTTACCTTGAAGTGTCTTCCCATTAGGTAAAGTTGGCATTTCTTAAGTGCATGTAGTATTCTGAACATTTCCTTCTCATAAAAAGCTTTCTGTAAATACTTTCCTTTGATTGGACTACTTTCAAAATCAATGGGTCTTCCTTATTAAATTAAAACAACACCAATTCTATTTCTTGAGGTATCAAATTCCATAATAAAGGTTCCTGTGAAGTCTAGGGCAGCTAAGACCGGTGCTTGGTACATTACCTCTTTGAGATGTTCAAAGGCCTTCATTTCTTCTGGAGTGCAAGAAAATTCATCTTTATTCAGTAATGTCATTAGAGGTGCTACTATTTTCCCATATCCCTTAACAAAATTGCAATAATACCCTTTCAACTTGAGAAATCCTCACATATTCCTTATGGATGTGGGGATTTTCCATTCCTTAATGGCTTTAATTTTGCCAGATATTCCACCTTATGTACTCCAAAGAAACATTTGGAGGTTTACACATATAATTGTTTCTCCTCCAATAGTTTGATCACCCTATCAACATGTTCAACATGATCCTTTCAAGACTTGTTGTAGATTAGTATAACATAAAAAAATACTAACACCAATTTTCTAAGGAAGGGTTTGAAAATGGAATTCATCAAACCTTGAAATGTAGAAGGTGCATTGGTAAGGGCAAAAGGCATGACCAAAAATTCATAATGACCCTCATGAGTTCTAAATGTTGTTTTTGGAATGTCTTCAGTCTTCATTATCATTTGACAAAATCCTGAACAAAGATCCAACTTAGTGAAGCAAATTGTTCTATCTAATTCATCCAATAATTCATCAATAACTGGAATGGGAAATTTATCTCTAGGAGTGAGCTTGTTGAGCTCCCTATAATCCAGACACATGAACCATGATCCATCCTTCTTGTGCACCAATACTACTACAACAGAGAGAGAACTTTGACTACGTTGAATTATACTAGTCTCTAGCATTTCTGCAACCATACATTCAAATTCACTCTTTTGGGCATAGGGATATCTCTAAGGCCTGATGTTTGGAGGAACACTTCTTGGAATGAAATGAATATCATGATCATGATAAAAAATATGTGGGTGGCCTTTGGGATTTTCAAACACCTTGGAATGATCGTCCAAGACTTTTTGGAGATCTGGAGAAATAGATGATTTCAATGTGGGAAGTTCTGTGAACATCATTGTGCAATCAAACTCCATTGTTCTTTATTGAGAAGCTTTGTCATGTTGTCAGAGCTGATTATCCTTCCCATTTTCCCTCTGATTCCCCTTAATTCAATTTCCTTTCCTTCCCAAAAAAATTTCAAGAAAAATTCTTGAAAATTAAAAGCTATCATACCCAAAGATTGTAGCCATTAGACTCCTAGTAAAACATCAACACCAGCCATTGGAATAGAATGCATAGGACTTGTTATCCAGGAATAGTGTCCACTCGGATGCTACTATTCCGACTAAGATGGGTGGCTATCTTAGAAACAAACAATCAAAGTCTACTGTTGTTTCCTTTTATGAAAATAGACGAGAGGAGGAACAAGAAGACCAACCTGAGTCTTGCGCTTGATTTCCTCTCCTTTCTGATAGAGTTTCACCACTTCTTCTTTGTTTGCCCAGCTTCAAAAGAACCTATGGAATCACAACAACATACTACTATGCAAGAAACAAGGATCTAAATTCATAAATAATACAGGATCAGATGTGTATTAACCATATACATGCATATATAAACAAGTACACAAGAATATGGAAGGAAACAAGAATAGCTTTATTCAGATGAAAAGTAGCAAGAAGATTACAACCATGTGCTCTTACCTAGCATCATCTTCCAGCTAAGAAGCCCTTCTTCACCTCAAGCAAAGTTATATCACCCAACACTATGAATGTACACCAGAGTACCAAGAGCACTTCTCTATAAGATATAAAATTCTAGCCTCTAGATCTCTGTGATGAGGGATCCATATATAGATAATTACAAAGAAGTGAGTCATCTTCTGGGATCTTGATTAGTGTCCTCTCTCTGATAGCTCCTGCTTCCACTTGGAGAATGATGATCTCTTACTCATCCCTGGTCGAAAATGGAGTGGCAAGTGTGAGAGGGGAAGCTTCTAGAAGATTCCATGATCTTCCACCTCGCATTTTTGTCCCTGCCATTTGTCCATTCCCAACCATCGCACCCTACAGAGGAGAAAATTAGTATGCATCACACCCTGTACACTAGGAAGGTGATATGCATTGCACCCTCTGCATTGAGCTTTCAGTATGGTCCAGTTTTGACCATTCATGAGCAATTTTCAGTGGAGAACTTCTGGGAGATGATGTAATCAATTGACCTTGTTCCTTTAGGCAGTGAACCAACACTTTTAGGGACTTAGGAGCCCTCAGTTTATGGACATTTATGATTGGGGTTGAAGTGCCCAAAAATGTCTATAACAGTTGCCCCCTAAAGCATGAGTTCGTTATTGTTTCTGATGTTGGCTGAAATGCTTTAGTATGGGGATCTGAAGTTTTTCCAAGCTGAGAGGTGACTTGTAATAAGATACAATACAATACATTATTTTGACAACATTTTTTCATGATCTAGCTGAGGCAGGCATTCCCATGCTTAGCTTTATAAATTCATTTTCATGTACATAGGATAGAAAATCGTCTGTGTGATAGACTGGTGATATGGACACATCATCCTTTGACTTGGATGATCATCTGTTCTGCAATGATGTACATTTTATGTCTTTATATACCTAAATATAGTGCAGCCTGGATGGATGAAATTAGATCCGGGGTCCTCAAAACTTGTTCAATCTTCACTCGGAGTACAAGTCGATCCATGTGAAAAATGTTCTGGAGTCGAAAATGGAAAGACATCTCCTGATTACCAGCCAATGATGTAAGTTGTTAACAGGCGTGAGAGGAATCACCAATAATGACAATTATCCTCAAGGTACTACAGTACAATTCACGTGGTGTGAAAAGAGACTTGGTGTCAAACACCACGTAAAATCTCTAGGTCGAAAGCCATTGATGTGAACCTGCCGCCGACAGTGAGAAACTTGCCATTGAGGCATGCAAGCTTCAAAGTACTGAAAGGGTTGTTCCTAAGTCAACTTCTTGGATAATGAGCTGATGTCAAGAAGAAGCGACCCGTCACAGGAGGGCCTTAATGAATCCCACATCAATGACACGGAACGAAGAAAATGATTTTGGAGGTGAAAACAAACTAAGGATACAGGGTTCAGGGTGGCGGTCATGAAGGAATGAAGCATGAATGTATTGCAGTGGGTGAGACACAGGTGAATTGTCTGAATGAATTCTCTTGAACATATTAGTGACACTGACGATGGATTGGTCGCATTAACCCCAAATATGGATAGTGTGACGGACCAATGGTGATTACCAGTGAACGGAACAACCCAACTCGGCATGGATGCGGAAGGAAAGTGTCATGTTCAAGAGCGACTTGCTACCAATAAAGTTTCTTCAAGTTTTCTTCCCAATTTTCCCCAGTCATTACTGACCAGTACCTCTTTATTTTTGTCAAGCTTGAGGAGGATAACATATGCTTGTTCTATAATCTACCCTTTGGGAGAACCTGTTGCTATATTTTAGCGAGTTTAGCGATAGTGAAACTCATTCTCGTCCATTTAGATGAGTTTGTCACTATTCGCTTTTAATGAGTTTAACAAGAAAGACAAGTCGGTCTCTTTCAGTTTTAGAGAGTCTGAAAGAAACGGAAAGGAGACTCCAAAGATTCTTTTTCGTTGTATAATCCCTTAAGTCCGAAAAAGTGTAAAATAATACAAAAGGGATGAATTTTCGATAGTTTTAATGAGCCAAACAAGACAAGCGCTCGATCTTTTTGTGTAATAATCCCTCAAGTCCAAAAATGTTAAAATCTAGAGGAGGGATAGCACTTCCGATGCCTTTAACGAGTTAGAGAGGCCAATCGCTCGGCAATCTTTTCATATTTTACGAGTCAGGTGAAAAGAGCTTAAAGAAGCCATGTTTTCGAGGAATGAGTGATGGTTTCGGGTAGCAGCTGATTCCAGGTAAGATTTGGAGTTTTCCAATCACGGCAGTGTTGCAAGGATGGCTAACAGAATCACTCTTCGCAGATGTTTCTCGAAGGTGTAAACAATCATATGGGGGTGAATGATCGGCTAAAAACAGAGTGGAGGTGATGGCGACAACACGTCCAAGGCTCAAAAGCTGGCGATAAGGCATTTACAATGGTTATTTACCGGTTCATTTTTTAACGAGCTTAAACGTTGGGGGAAACATTTGCTCATGACTTATGTTTATTTTTTAACGAGCTTGAACTATGCGCTAAAACTTCTCGTGGAGAGTTTATTTTTTAACGAGCTTGAACTCTGCGACAACATTGCTCGCTAGTCATATGATAAGAATTTCTCATTCGAGATGCTATTTTGAAGTGGCTTACATCTCTTCAAGCTTTGCCACGGATCCTTTCTTTATGCAAGTTAGGAAACGACTAGCCTTACGGGTTTAAATGGTTATAGGTCCTACAAATTTAAAAAATAAAATAGGTTTAGGGAGGAGTTGGAGGGTTTCATAAGTTTACATAGTCGAACGGGTGAAAACAATGAAAACACAAGTTTTCATGTTATAAGGTTTAATGGGAAGTATTTCGAAATATGGTGCAAAAGTTAATTAAATGAATGTACGAGTAGTTTATTGAAATGGCGGAGAAGTGTTATTGAAACGACCATCGCACCACTTATGAGTCGTGGGCAGTTTTGAGGGGAGGCCACCCGATATGAGCGTCAACCATTGGATTTGAAGGGGTTAGATCGCATGGTGATCAAGGAAATAATTTGATCGGGGAGTTAATGGAGGGCCTGATGGGATATTAACTACGGATTAGGGATGCTTAATGGTTTTGGGGGTTATTTGATTGGCGGGGACATATTTAATTAATCGATGATTGACTAATTAATCTTTTTTAATCGGTGAAGGGTTATGGTTCTTAATTAGTCGTTGATTGACTAATTAATCCATTTATTTAATTTTCTGAATAAGGTTTATGTTTCAAACCTTGGGGGCTGGATATCAACATATGGGTTTTAATAAAACATACAGGAAGGGGTTTATTTTTGGGAGTTAATAAATATAGTGAATATTAAATTTAATATGAAATGAAAGGGGAAAAGTGGGTTTTTGCGCTAAGTATAATGTGTTGAACATTTATTTATACAATTCATGCCTACACATTATAACTTAGGCTAAATGCCTTTTTGTGGGTTTTTTCTGAAAAAGGGTGTTTTATGTAGGGTTAATTATTTTCCCTAGGCAAATGGTGATTTCACCTTAGGAAAATGGATTTTTAGATGAAATGAATGAATTATGTAGGAGGTGAATGTTGGTAAGGGGTTTTCAGTACTTGGATCCTATACGTTAATGGGCCAAGGGTCTGGTCCCTCTAGAAGTCAAAGAAATGCTCTGAGCCCCTTTAAATTAGGTTTTAGGTACTTTTGTCTTTACTTGTGGGAAATTAGTAATTTGAGGGTGAAATGAATGGGTAAATTAACCATTTGACTTTCTGTAACTACTCAATTATCATCCATGCTTTAATAACTTGATGATGAAGCATATCATATGATTTTTATCTAACCACTTATCATAATTTTGCAACCATTCAACTAATTACCCATCTACTCATCCTATTGATTTTTTCTACTCTTTATTAGGGTGCACTTAAGCTCGCAAACCCTTACCAAAACTTTTTCTTTTCTGTTACAATAGAAATATATTCTTATTACATCCAAGGGCTCAGATTAAACAATTGATCTCCTTTTATTCACTCTACCTATCTACTTATCTGCGAAGACTACACTATTTGGTCAAATATTTATTCTCTATCTCTATGCATGAAATTGAAAACATGGAATAACCAAGGTTAAACTCTCTGGTTACCATGGATTGTGGCATAAATAACAAGCTACACATAATCATTATTATGCATAAAAGTAAATGGTAGTGGCATTTTGTCTTGCACACTTTCATGGTCTTTTCTTTTTGGGGTTCATTTTTCATCTTTTTTGACATTTTTCATTCCTTTTTGCCCTTTGATTTTTCCTTTAGGGTATACCCTCTTTACATTTTTAAAATTTTTTGATCTTTTGAATATGGAAAAAATTTGCAAAAAGCAAAGTTATGTACATATCATAGAGATAAACTAAGTCAATCATAAATTATGACACCTATTAGTATAGGAACCTAACAACGCCTTCACCTGGGGATTGCATTCCCTTGTGAAATGTTAAGAACACCGTCAAATAGTAGCCTAATCCATTGGGCCAATCCCACACATGTATATGCTCTATTGTATAATATTTGTGATTGAAAATCTTGAACATAAATTACACCCTTTTCTGCAAACTAAAATCTGATCTAACGTAAACTTGTTGCTGAAAACTATCAAACTGAAATTCTACCTACTTACTCTAATCAACTTTTTGACTGCTGGTTAGGTAAAATTAAATGAACAATGCAACCATTCATTCATCATATACATTGGTGTCTTTTGTTTCTTGTGCTTGTTGGTGGTCAAAATTGTGATCTTGAAATCAAATTTAACTTTGTTAATCTTTGAGAAGATAAGGAAATTCTTAATTTCCTTTGTTGACTCTAGAAACTGTACAAAAGGATCTTGTAAAATATATACACTATTCTTGAACTAATTCAAACAACTTTACATCTGTTGTTTATGGCGTGCATGCCATGAAACTGAAATAATACCTTCATCTTTATCACCCTCCATGTTTTCAAATGAGCTTAGTGATGATGTTTCTTCTCAAAATGGGAAGAAAACTAGTGGCCTAGCCAAGTCTGTATCAATACGTTTTTCAAAGTCATAGTTAGCTAATGGAGTAGGATTTTGACTACAAATGCCATCCAACACATCAGCTATTGGATCATGAAATACTTGGAGAGATTGTTGCCACCTATTTTCTATTGGTTCCAATGAAACTGCATGATTTTCTAGAAACTGCTCATCCATTATTACATGTAGACTATGCAAATTTCCTTTCAAAAACTGAACTGACTCAGAACAGAATGTTGGCAAATTATCTTCGATCATTTGATCATATGTTCCAACTTCCAAGTCTTCTTCCGCAACCTGACATCCAATGGCATTTTGGGGCTACAAATCTAGATATGAGAAGTCTTGAAGAAGGATTTTATTGCCCTCTAGATGGTTAATATCAAAACTTGTTGAAATTTGATTTCTAATTGCATGAAAGTTATCTCTAATATATTGTGCGAAGGGGTTCTGAAATAAAATTTCTTTATGATCCAAGATACAACATTCCTGGATAAAATGGGAAAGTCGAGAGCAGGCGCGGCGGGATTCGATCATGGATTTAGGGTTCAAGATCTCCCGTTTAGCGCCGACATAGACCCAAAAATCTTGCAATACTGTGGACTAATCAGGACCCAGTTGGAAGTTTCCTCTCTCACAGAAGTTTTCCTCTGGCGAGAAGCTGATCCACTGGAAGGTAAGGGTTTCCTTGTTTGGATACACAGAGAATGGAAGCCGGGGTGTATCTTTTCCTCATGGAGGCGGCGCTGCCCCTGTGACTCCTTGCCACTCGGGTCCGGCAGATCTCCTCCAGTTTTTGGCTGGCTATGGTGTCGTCAAGCGGTTCTAGGGTCGTTCTCCAATGGCAAGGGCGTTACCGTTTTTCATGGGGGAAGTGTGGTGCCGTTTTCTGGGTTTTATGTGGGCTTCATTCCACAGATTTGGGTGCCTTTTCTTTTGCTGCAGCATTATGGCAGGGGGTTCGAACGGCTGACCACTGGTTCCTATGACCACGACGCTCCCCTAGGGCCCTGGTTTGGATCCGCTGCGGAAAAGGATCACTCCGGAACAAACCACGGACCCCCGTCACAATTGATTTTTGACAGATCGCGTTTGCAAACACCCGAGAACGCATTGCTTAGTCAAGGAATATCTGACTGCGTCCATGGGGGTGTGCGGCATATTCCAGATCTGCTGCTCCATTTCGGTACGCTATGGGCTCGATCGACAGTCCCAGGGCAAATTTTGAATGAAAAAGCAGAGGACCCAGAAAGGGAAAGAAGCAGGGATCTGGTTTCATAGTGCTTTGAAGATCCCATTCACGATGCAGTGCATCAAATTTTCATCAGAACAACAGAAGGCAGGCATCTATGTCTACAGATCTAGGGAAGCATGAGGGTTCTGGAGCTTAAAAAAAAAATCCAGGACAAACTCGGTATCCCAATTGCCTTTCAAATCTTAATATTTTCTGGCATTTGCATGCAGGAACATCTCTCACTCCAGTAGTACAAGGTAGCTTAGGACTCAACAATCATCCTCAATCATCATTTGCGAGGTGGGACAAAGGGAACTTCATCAAAACCTACAGGCACATATCGTGATGCAGCCAAAGGGAAAGATCCTCCAAAGGGGAAAGAACCCGCAGTAGACAATACATCGCCAGGGCAATATATCGTGGATCAAATACCAGAAAGCCCCTCCATCTCACTGGATTTTCTAGAGGTAAAGTGCATTTTTTCAAATCTGGAAAAAAAAGCTGTTATTTGTAGATTTAACGGGTTCTGGCCTAAAACTGAGGCTCTGTATCAATGGATTCACACGATCTGGACAAAAAACTACCAGATCCACCTCTGTTCGAAGGGTTTCTTCATAGTAATATTCCATGAAGTCGAAGAAAAGGAAAAAATTCTCAATGAAGGACCATGGTTCTGGGGCAGTGCGAGTTTATTTGTCACCCCATGGTTTCCAGAGTTTGATGCAAATACCATGGTGGTATCAAGGATGCCAGTATGGGTAAGGTTGCATAACCTACCATTACACTTTTGGCACTTCAAGACCTTATCAGCTATTGGGAATACCCTTGGAAAAATGTTAAAGATTGATACAGATAGACACTTAAAAGGAATTTTTACTTTTGCTACGATATGCGTCGAGGTAGATCTAAGCCAAGGACTACCTGAAAGCATCTTCCTGAACTTTAACAATATTCAATGGAAACAACCTTTGGACTATGAGAACACAGCTTTCAAGTGCAGAGGATGTCAACAAACAGGTCATTTGCTCAAAGCATGTCCCAGCAAGAGCAAGCCACAACAAAGGAAGCCTAGAGGATGGCAGAATTTAGATGAAGTCTTAAAGAGGAGAACAACACGAAAGAATGCCCCTTTGGTAACAGAAGAGGAAGAAACAGAGGCGGAAGAGGATGATACCACCATAGAGGAAGTTGAAACAGAAAACCAGAAGGAAAATACAGCAGTTAACAAGGATCCACAGCCACATACAAATCAGGCAGAGACCCACAATGACAAAATAGAGATGACAAGCATGGATCAAAGCATAGGAGGCAACAAACGGCAACACCATTCAGATACATCAGACTCAGACAAAGAATCAGGGCAGCTGAACGAAACATCTCAGTTAGTCATTGTTTCGACCGAGCCCACTCTGGGTGAGTGGTGCAAGGTCGAAAAGAAAAAGGGGCGAAAATCTTGAAGCATGAGTTTTGCTCTTTGCTGGGGCCTTTTTCTCCCCTTTTTTCCTTCTCTCTCCCTTCTCTTTCTCTCTGTTCGCTTTAGTCTTCTAACGTTGCGTTTGGGTGCGTCAGCACTAGCGCCCTTGTGGCAGCTGCTTTTGATAATGTAACTTTTCATTATATCTTTAATAAAAGGTTACTGATTTTTTTCTTTGGAAAAAAAAAGTTATCTCTAATAAACTGAAATGAAGTAAAACACAATGGTAAACTTCCTTCACGAATTTCAAATTTGTATGCACTTTCTTCCTCATTCTCATGGCTGAAATGAACAAGTTGGTCACTATATTCAAGCTGCTAAACCTGAACTTCCTTATTCCTCAAATTAGCTTCTGATTCCTCTACAAGGTTAATTTCAATTTTAGAAGCATAATCATTATTATAGCGATCAAGCTTAGGCATATCATTATAAGAAGTAATGTCATCAAATGTACATATGAGATCAGCAGATTACCTTTCCGCATATGCTTCTATAACTCTATCTTCATATTTATGGTAGTTGGAATTAACAGGAATTTGTTCATGGCTGTCAAAATCTTCTTTTTGTGAAACAAATGTGTCTTGGTAATTTTGAACAAAAATTTCATCTTTCATGGTGATCTTCTGTATCATTTCCTCTATTTTCTTCAACAAAATGTCGAGTTTTTCCTCTATTTTTTCTTTCAACTTTTCTCTTCTAATTTGCATATTGACTTCTACATCATGTCCTGCATCTATTCTAGTGTTGAGGGGTTTCTTTCTCTTAGCTGAAATTCTAGCTCTGGATCAAATGCTTTTGGGTAATGCAAAAGAGATGAACTAGGGGGAGGTGTTATATTTGATGGCATTAAATAATAGATTTGATTAAATCTGTCTGAAAATTGTTGTATTGTTTCATCTGGATATCTTTTTAACTGACTATATTGTTCTATGATTACAAGAAGATTGACTTTCATTATCCATTTATCAAGGAAGAGTTTGAGA
Source organism: Pinus taeda (assembly GCA_000404065.3). Classification (NCBI taxonomy): domain Eukaryota; kingdom Viridiplantae; phylum Streptophyta; class Pinopsida; order Pinales; family Pinaceae; genus Pinus; species Pinus taeda. The sequence continues at coordinate 270,699 of APFE031639587.1, read as the reverse complement.
AACTACTAGGGATTTGAGATGCTTGCCTCACGCAGGGTTTTAAACCAACTCTTGACTTTGTCTTGCAAAGAAAGAGCAAAAACCTTAATACTAACATCCTCTTCATCTACTTCAAATAAGTTAAGATGATCCTCAAAATCTTGAATATGTTTTTGGGCAGTGATACCATTCTCTCCATCAAACCTAGGGAGATACTTGTGATAATCATTAGGGAAAGCATGGAGTGTAGCAGGTAACATGAGGGGCTTATATCTATCAGGAACTTTATAAGGTATAGGAACATGTACAGGGAATGTATGATTAGTCTTTATTGTTTTAGTTTCTTTGGTTGTAATATGATCTTCATTAGATTCAGAAGAAAGTTGTTTACATATGTAAGGGGACTTTATATCTACAACTTTTAAAGGAAAATAATAAAAAATTAATCTAAACCTTCTCTAAAATATAATGTACATTGAAAAACATTATCAATGGGAAAGAACATAATATCTTGGATAAAAATCCAAGTTAAAAGCCTGATATTTTCACACACTTCATTCAGGTTCATTTCTCCAACGGAGTCTTGATTGTGGAATTGATTTGGAGTCGCCAGGTGGATGATTTTAACCTTTGTGTGTCTGATCACTATCCACCATCATAGATCATATCTAAACCTATAAAGTAATTCTAAAGAAAATGTTAGTTTTCCCCAATATGGTCACCACTATGTTATCACTGAGAATTTTCTCAAGGTTAAAGAAAGAAATTTCCGAGGTAACCACAAATCAATAGTTTAGACTTAGGTTCTAGCTAACCTAAGTCCAGAGAGGGCCCTCTCTTTATAATTTAGCTTTGTTTGATGGGATATTAGGCTAGTTATGAAAGTTCAGGGGTGTTTTGTTTTGATTGGGTGGTGGAATCAAGAAGACAAATCGGCAAAGAAAGTATTTAGGCGATTGGGCTATGGAGTCAAGTATGAAAGGTTTATCAGGATTTGATTAATCACCAAGGTAAGAGCTCAGATGGCAAGCTAGTACAACAAGGACAAATCTGAAGGTTTCAATGGATGAAAATCTTAACCATGGCCAAGGGAAATGAAGAATCCTTAACAAGGATTAAGATGAAGAAGGGAGGTTTGGCAAATAGCAAGGTCAATTAAGAATCTTATACTAGGGACCAATAGAAGGAATGAATTACGAAAGTGAGGGAGCAACTAACAATTCCCGGATTTAAGCAATTTAGTAGAAAACATTAAATAAGCAAACAACTAAGACATAGAGCACTTAAGCTAATTTTGAAGATATTATTCCTTGCTTGCTTTCAAGAATTATAAGAAAACACTTATGATATTTCATAACGTAGAGGAAAACAATAATATAACTTAGAGAAGTGATACTTATTTGTTTCCCATAGTGCATATGAATTGAGTAAAATATCCTCAACTTTATTTAATCCAGTAAACTAGTCCAGCCTTGATTACAATAGCTCCTTTAGCTCTAAACAAATAATATTTACAGAAATGCTTTTTAATCCACACAAAATACTTTAGATGAAGAAGTATTTATACAAATTCTAAACTGAAATTTCTTGAAAAAAATATCAAGGTTGGTTTTACAAATATCTCAAACAGTTTTACACTAATCGAACTTAAATAAAGGACATTCAAAACTAATGAATCTATTTGGCACTATTTTTATGGATTTACTATGACAAAGAAGAAAAATTTGAATTTGATAACAACTCTTAGGTGATGATGAGGCATCCCAGTCACTAACCGCTTCCTTCCTTTGTGCATTCTACCCCAGACATTCTGTAAACTTAGGGTCCAGTGATACGCTTTTATATCTCAACCCAAGCTAGATATGTAAAACATGAAAGCAATTATTGTAGATAAGAATGTTTGTGAGATAAACCTCTCTCCGTTTCCAAAATTTCAGCTCCTAATGTTCACAATATTCTCTACAAAAAGATGTAAAAAATAGGACTTTGCAAAAACTAAAAACTAGGCTGTGAAGACATGCACTTATCTCCATTTTGGTAATACCTATGTAAAATGTGAGATATTTTGTTGTAGATTAGCCATTTAGGAACAAAAGCCTCCTCCATTTTCTCAAAATATTTCTTGGATGGGCCACAATAGTTTCTGCAACACTATGACTTAAATAGGAAATTTCTGACGAATGTACCATTTCTTCTTTGATTTCATCTTTTAGCCTTAAACATCTTTTAACTATTTTTCACTTTTGCTTTTGATAAAATTCATTGTTGCTAGTGAAAGTGCTTTTATCTCTATTTAATCCTTACTGCATCGAAGTTTACTTTTATTGTTTTACTTTTACCGTTCTGTTTTTTCATCTGTCTTCACTTTGACATGAATTTGTATGCTCTGTAAATGTCTTCCCTATTGTTTATCTTCATGCTAGCTAATTTACTTGATTTGGTCTTCAATATGATACTCTTTAACCCTGATACACTTTGACTATTCTTTACCTTGTCCTTTTACCTTCACTCTATATTTTAGGTTTTTACTATCTATTTCAAAGGTAATTCTTTTATTTTTCTGTATATTAGCATCAGGTAGTGGATAAATGTTAAGTACATGCATATTTTGTTTACTTGTCTTGTAATTGTACTCTCTGTCTAGTTTATGTGTTCTAACTGTCAATGCTCTATGTAGTTGTCTTCTTTTATGTTTCCTTGTACAATTGTGTTCATCCTCTGAGCACAAGTTTTGAATGAGGTTTTATGTTGATTCTTGGTTCCATGACTAGTATTACAACTATTTATCCAAACTCTGATACTAGTTTGATAATCTAAAAAAAGTCAATATTATTCAAGAGAATACACGTTTTCATGAAGGGTGCTTGTTGGCTCTCTGGCACAAGAATGACTGGGAAAGGGGTTGCAATAGATTTTTGGACAGAAAACAGATGGTGAAATCATGTTGCAAAGGTTCAAGGAGGTGTTGGAGGGTTTCATAGGTTTACACAGTCAAACAGGTGAAAACCATGAAAACACAGGTTTTCACATTATAAGGTTTAACGGGAAGAATTTTGAAATATGGGGGAGATTCAATTAAATGAATGGACAGATGGTTTATCGAAATTGCAGGGAAGTGGTATTGATAGGGCCATCACACTGCTTATGAGTCATGGGCGATTTTGAGGGGATGCTGCCCAATCCCATTCATCAGGTGCCACGTAGCGGTGGGGTGAACAGTAAAACCCCTCACATCGGGTGGGTAAAGCTCAGCTTTCGAAGGCCACCCAGTATGAGCGTCAACCATTGGATCTGAAGGGGTCAGATCGCACAGTGATCGGGGCAATAGTTTTATCAGGGAGTTAATGGAGGGGTCCGATGGGATATTAACTACGGATTAGGGAGGCTTAATGACGTTGTGGGTGATTTGATTAGTGGGGATAGATTTAATTAATCATTGATTGACTAATTAATCTTTTTTAATCGCCGAAGGGTTATGGTTCTTAATTAGTCACAGATTGACGATTAATCCATTTATTTAATTTTCTTAATAAGGTTTATGTTTGAAACCTTAGGGGCAGGATATTAACATATGGGTTTTAATACAATATACAGGAAGGGGTTTATTTTTGGGAGTTAATAAATATAGTGAATATTAAATTTAAGATGAAATGAAAGGGGAAAAGTGGGTTTTTGTGTTAAGTATAATGTGTTGAACATTTATATATACAATTTGTACCTACATATTATAACTTACTCTAGGTACCTTTCTGTGGGTTTTTTGTGAAAAAAAGAGGTTTTATGTAGGGTTAATTATTTTCCTCGGGCAAATGGTGATTTCACCTTAGGAAAAAGGAGTTTTAGATGAAATGAATGAATTATGAAAGGGATGAATGTTGGTAAGGGGGTTTTAGTACATGGATCCTATACATTATTGGGCTGAGGGTTCGGTCCCTCTAGAAGTCAGAGAAATGCTCTGAGCCCCTTTGACTTAGGTTTTAGGTACTTTTGTCTTTACTTGTGGGAAATTAGTAATTTGAGGGTGAAATGAATGGGTAAATTAACCATTTGACTTTCTATAACTACTTAATTATCATCCATGCTTTAGTTACTTGATGATGAATCATACGATATGATTTTAACTAACCATTCATCATAATTCTGCAACCATTCAACTACATACCCATCTACTCATCTTACCACTTTTTCTACTCTTTATTAGGGTGCACTCAAGCTGGCAAACCCTTATCAAAAAATTTTCTTTTCTATTACAATAGAAATCTATCTAAATATATCCTTATTACATCCAAGGGCTCATATTAAACAGTTGAGATCGTTTTATTCACTCTACCTATCTACTTATCTGCCATGATTACATTGTTTGGTTAGATATTTATTCTATATCTCTAAGCATGAAATTGAAAACATGGAATAGCCAAGATTAAACTGTTTGGTTACCATGGATTGTGGCGTAAATAACAAGTTGCACACAATCATTATTATTCATAAAAGTAAATGGTAGTGGCATTTGGGCTTGCACACTTTCATGGTATTTTCTTTTTGGAGTTCATTTCTCATCTTTTTTGACCTTTTTCCTTCCTTTTTGCCCTTTGATTTTTCTTTTAGGGCATACCCTCTTTACATTTTTAAAATTTTCTGATTTTTTGAATATGGGAAATATTTGCAGAAAGCAAAGGTATGTACATATTACAGAGATAAACTAAGTCAATCATAAATTGTGACACCTGTTAGTATAGGAACCTAATAGAAATCACCCCTAAAATTATAATTTGAATCACTAAACTCCCTTAAGGGTTACCTTTGAGAAAAGAAGATAAGGGTAACAATGCCCTTCCAAAGAAGAAATTCTTTTTGGAAGGGGAGGGGCCCATGGAAGACAAAAATGGGGTCAGAAGAGGAAAAATTACATACACTTGGAATGAAGTTAGTTACCATCTCATTAAATAGATATGATGTGAATGGAGATACAATTTGGTGTATGGATACCACTTTAGACTCCTCCAAGAATTGAGATTTGGAGCAGAAACGCCTCCTCAAAATAGATTAAGTATACCCTACTTTCTTCTTCAATCCATGACAAACATTAGCATCAAAGTGCAAGAGGGAAAACATCAACAACTAGCCCATCCTGGCTTGATCAAACTCATCCTAGAATATGCTCTACAAAACCTAAGACTCCCTATTACATGGACAACCTTCAGAGACATGTAGGTAGGAAGACCCAGTCGAGCTCTTGAATATGAAAACATCCCCGTTACTAGTGTGAGGGAAGAACAAAATGAATAAGAAACATAATAAGAAAATGAAGAGGAAACAAAAGAAGAAATTTAAGAGGAAACAGAAGAGGGAAAAGAGGAGGAAAAGGAGGAGTAGAATGAAGAAGAGACAGATGAAGAAGAAAAAGAAGAGACAGATGAGCAGAGTGAGGAACTAGAGGAAGAAAAGAAAAAGAAATATAAGAATGAGAAGGAGAATGGAAAAGATGAAATAGAACATAAGGAAAAAAAAAAGGCCTGCAGTTCAAGGCAAAGAAGGGGAAGAATCACCAAGGGTATCTCCAGAACCCATTGAGAAAGAGATAGCAACTACTCTTTCCCTAAGTAAACCTATCAAGTCAAAAGGGAAGAGGCAAAGACAAACCCCACTGTACTTCAGAACAAATGAGAGCACAAGGATTAGGTAGGGAAGACCTCAAACCCCCACCATAATAGCTATTGCCATTGAAGACTCAACAAATCACCAAGAAAATGCAACTCTTCTAGATAAAAATCAAGGAGAAGAATCATGAGGAAAAGCCTCTCCCAAATATCCCACCACTTACGTTAGGAGGCTTGTCACAAGGTCAGCGTTGTCAAATGGAAAAATTCTCCTACAGGAGACAAAGACAGATCTATAGGAAGTAGAGGCCATCCTACAGGAAACCCTATCAAACCTACATGATGTACAAAAAAGGAACCAAGAAGGTATCACTCCACAAGAAACAAAGGAAGAAGAACAAGAACTGAGGAAACCTAATCGACAGCCCAACCTTAATTCCTACTACAGATTCATTAAAGGAGGTAGGGTAATCCCACAAAATTTTGTCATTCCCTTATTCTTTGAGATTGGAAGAGAGAGGGAAACAACACATAGGTGGATGCAAATTGCCAAATCAAAATGAGTGAAGGATGTAGACCACATCAAATAAAAATTGAAAGATATGGGCAAAGGGCTGAGTAGCATAAGGGGTAGAGTGGAAATAATGAAATATTAGTTTCAAGCAGGGAATGCATGGCTAACGGGACAACTACAAGAATTGGAAATCCAGTTGGAAACTATGGTCAATTTATCCTTAGAGGAAATTGAGTGCAAGATGCCAGCAAAGTCTTATGCCTTGTATCTCAAGGAACAATGGCTACAATTCCAAATCAAGACTTTAGCACAAAGAGGAACATTTCCCTTCCAGGAATATAGACAAGTCAATGATCTCTATGATATAATCACATTGGAATATAGAGAAAAAATGTCTGAGTTTGGCCTACACAACTTGGCTCTGATAGATTTGAATGTGTGGGATCCAAATTCAAAACTAGGAGACTTACAATTGATGGCCTTGGCATGCTGGATGAATCATGAGGAGGCGAGAGCTACACAAATGAAAAAGGTAATGACAAGAGAAGAGGTAGAAACCCTCATGATCAGAGATGAACAATCTAATCCAATGGTTGTCATCAACATGCATAACCTCATTTCAAATGATCCTAAGGTTGTACCTAGGTAGCTTACTGCACAAGAACAAGCAGTCACACTCTTTGAAGACATGTTCAGATTGCTAGGAGATGATAGCATTCAAGCTTGCCAAAGTAGGTGGAACACCTTTCTTTACAACCTAAAAATTAGAGAATACCATTCTCCTTAGAGAATGAGAGATGCACTAAAAAAATACCCATGTATAACCAGGCTCTACAAAGACTCAAAGTCAATTGAATTGGCTTGAGACTCAAGCCACCACTCCTTTTAGGATTGTTGGAAGGGAGAAGGGAAGAAGAAGAAGGAAAGAAGTGGGAACAGATAGAGGGAAAGGTAGGATTTTATTCACAGGAAGAGGAAACTACAACACATGCATGGGATGTTAGGGAGGCCAACAGAGCAACGAAGGACATGGACATAGATTAATTTGCTCGGAGGATGAGAAACACTTTTAGTAGGGGCACGACAATGAGCCTCATCATTTAGTAACTATATGGACCTTAATATACCTCCAATATTACTAAAATCGATTCTTCTCATAATTCCTTACATGTTTTATTTATATTTTTCTTAATGAGATGAGTAAAAGTAAGATATTATAGTTTTTTTGGAGAAAAATCATGGAAATATTGGCTAATTAAGGTGCAGGAACTTGAATGATACAAGAAGGAGAGATTATAGGAGATGGATCTTCCTAATTAAATCCTCACTCAGTCGAATCTCCATCAATCAAATCACACTATCTTGGAGTTGCAAGTAGCTGAGTCATGGAGATCATGGGCAGCTGAGCTAGTGACAGTTAAGAACTAGTTCATGTTGAGTTTGGGAGCCAAGCCTCCATAAATTTAAGGAAGTTGTTGGAGACTTTAGTTGTATAAATAAGGAGGCCTAGAGCATCATTAGGATTCAATTTTTTTTTTATGTAAGAGCACTAAGAATTTTCGAGTCAAAGAATTGTGGCGAAACACTACTATGTAATTTTTTATCTCATAATGAGAATGATAGTTTCCTTTATCCAGCACTGAGTTGACACAGAGTGTTGAAGCTCTTGGGTTAGGGCCCAACCCTAGCAACATAGGTTCCTCTTATTGTACTTATATGTTTAGGTTATTTCATAAATTAATTATTGAATTGATTTTGGCATTGTTTCATTGCACATAGTGGTGAATTTGTTTATTTTTCTTCCATTTGTGCATAGCTTTAGCAGTAGCTTTAAGGAGATAAATGAATACCAAAAAGGTTTATAGCAGGTGGATTTGGCCTATCTCCTCCCTTTAGGGACCTTGTTTTGAGGAAAAACACCTATTCAGCCCCAAAAGGACAGAATTCTGATTTCTTATTGAATTTAGGGTTTTCTTCTAATTAGACCAACATATTTTCAGTTTTCAAGAATAGGCTTCAGTTGTTATTTCTGATATCTCCATCTTTGTATAAGATCTCATGGTGTTTCACAATATTCTACAAGTATTTCAATGCATGAACTAGGCAACTAAATAATGTAATTTTGTTTTCTTATGTTGATTGGAAAAATTTCTTCTTTGACATGATCCATGGGTAAATAGCTCCAGCCTAACCTCTTTGATCCATAATCGCCAACAACCACTAAGTCCATCAACCAATTCACCATCCCATAAGAACAACTTTCCAGGTTTGTTGAGCAAATCCAACCATCTCACAAACTTTGGTTTGAGCTCTGAGGAATTCCTAGCCATTCCCTTACCTTATTTATTCCATCATTAACCTTGTCTAAGCCTTATACCACCTTCAGAACCCCTCCTTATGATTTTGGATAGATCCTGTAGGAATACAAGGGATCTTGAAGGAGCATCAGGACATCCTTTAGGTGCATTTGGATATCCTTTAGGACAACCTGTAGTGGCCTCTTTTGAGGCCGATTTGAGGAAAATGCATCTAGAATGTTAGGAGAAGACTCATGTTTGCCTCCTAAGCCATCTGAACATTCACAACCATCTCTAACCCACTTGTCATACCACCAAGAAGATTTAGCATTCACATTTTCACAAAAAATGACAAAAAGGAAAAAATAGTTATTCATATGCATAGCAGTAAAGTGTTTTATTATATCATATTACATGCCTAGGATAGTTAGAATTACACACATGTTAGCTTAGAATTCTTCTAAAGCAATATCTCTTAACAAATAGTTAGATGAGGTGTGTTTAAAGCATTTATTTTAGTGTTTCATTACTGTAGTATACAATATCTCAATTATCTTAATAGGGTATAATATCCCTTTCTTCATTGGTAATCAAACTTCTTCTAAATCAATAGAAGGTTTGTTTGAGCAACCATAGTGGTCTATCGCTAGCTCAGTAGTTACAAAGAGCCCCATTGCATATGCTTACGTATACATCACTGTCACCTCCTAGTTTCTACAAACCTCGGGTTGATAATGTAAAGTTGGTAGCCCCAGGAGTGGCAACATTCTTGCTGCAATATAGGTGCTCATCAGTAGGTATCTCAGTCCACTTTGATCTCTCATTATTACAAACCTCTTTCAAAGAATATAGTGTCTCTACATATTCAATGCATGGACGATCACTGCCAACTCAAGATCATATGTCACATAGTTCTTCTCATGATCATTCAGCTTCCCTGGTTCGTAAAAGCTAACATGTCCTTCCTGCATTAGGACTCCACTAAGTTCTCTTTTTACAATCATTTGTACACACCACAAACTCTTTATCAGAATCTATAATCTTTAGAAATCACGCATTTTTCAACAATACTTTCAACTACTCAAAACTTGTTGCACATTCCTCTATCCTTTCAAATTTCTTCCCTTTTTGCTATAATGATGTGATAGGATATGCATTCCATGAGAAGTTCCTAATGAACCTCCTGTAGAGACTCGTTAACCCCATAAATGACCTTACCTCATCCACTCTCCTAGAAGCTTCCCATTCCATGATAGCTCTTATCTTTTCTAGATCTACTACTATGCCTTCCTTGGAAAGCACATGCCCCAAGTAATGTACCTTTGTTTGAAAAAACTAAATTTTCTAAGCTTGAGTACAATTGATGCTCTCTTAGCAGTCTCAATATTTCCGCTAAGTGTTCAACATTCTCTCCCGAAATCTTAGAATATATCAATATATCATCAAAAAATACAATAACAAACTTGTCCAAATAAGGGCACGACACACTATTCATCAAAAACATAAAATTAGCTATAGTATTAGTCAAAACAAAAGGAACTATAACAAACTCATAATGCCCATACCTATTCCAAAAACTAGTATTGTAGATGTCCTCTTCTTTAACGTGTATCATGATCTAAGATCAAACTTCGAGAACACGACTTCATCTTTTAAATGATCAAAGAAGTCATCAATCCTCAGTAATAGATACTTGTTCTTGATCATTATGTTGTTCAACTTACTATAATCAATACTTAACCATAGAGTGCAATCCTTCTACCTCACAAACAATATTGGTGCACCACAAGGTGACACTCTTTGCCCAATGTATCCCTTGTCAAGTATTTCCTTCAAATCAAACTTAAATTCCACTACTATGGTGTGCTCATCCTATATGGTGCCTTTGATGCTAGGGCTTCCCCTGGTACCAACTTAATAGAAAATTCTACATCACTGTGAGGTGGAAAATATTAAAAATATGGATGAAATACATCCTAAAATTGTTGTAAAACCAGTTACCTATTCAATACCTCTGCATCCTCAACATCCTTACCTTTATCACTAAAGATATGGACTACAAGTAACATGCACCATTTCATGCGACTATGCTTTGCCTCCATATTTTTAACCATTCTAACTTATGTAGCCTTCTCCTTACCTGACAATCTCCTCTGTTCTCCATTTCCATTCAAGCACTCAATAGTCTTGTCATGAAAATGTACTTTGGTCCTGTGAAGTTAGATCCAATGTATACCAAAAAGAATACTATATGATCTCAATGGAAGTACATTCAGATGCGTTGATGTAGGTATACCATTCAAATCAATACACAAGCTCTTACTTATTTATCAAATATTGTCTTTGTACCTGTAGCCAACTGCACTAACCAAGATGTTGCATGTACTTCTTTATTCAAACCAAACTTATCCACCAGATCATGATTAACATAACTATAGTTATATTAAAGGTCAATCAAAATTGAAATAACTTGATCACATAAATTACCATACATCTCGATAATAGATGTCTCGTGGTCCTCATGCCTATTATCCAATGTTGCATAGGTCTGAGGAATGCTCTTCCCAACATCCCTAACTGCCAACACTTCCTAGGAACTGTAGGTATGAGGCCTACCACCTTGATTCTACAAAAAATATTTATTAATATTATCCTTACCACACGTCAAACACTTCAATTGTCTCCTACCATCACCTATGTTTTTTTGTTCTCTAGACTGAGGTCCATCAAACTTCTTGTAAAGCACACAATTATCTTTCTCACCTGCATCATAGGGTCTTGTTCTTTTCAGGTGCCATTTACCTTTATTCTCGTCTTTCCCTTTCCAAACTTGTTGATATTTTTTCTAATGCCTTGCTTGCTTAGAACAGTGTTTCAAATTTCCAATGACTTCTTCAAGTGCTCGAGGCTCATCATACTCAATCTAATCTCTAAATGGTAATGAAAATCCACTAAGAAACTTTTATCCTACATACCTCAACAATTCTAGGAACATCGTCATATACTCCTCATCTGTCATTGATCCCATCTTGAGCTCATGGAATTCCTTAGCTTTATTTTAATACTACCTTTATAACAAGTACATCTTATTGAAAATTCCCCTTAAGTCATGTGAACTAAACTCCTCTGTCCTAATGTCTCTAACCTAATCCACATCTACCCACCAGATGTTTGCTTTCCCTTTGAGGCTAAGGATACCTATTTTGGCCTTCATATTCTCTGTCTAATCATGTCGCTCAAAGAACTTCTTCATCCCAAGTAACCATGCTTATGTGTCTACTAGCTTCTTCAACTCTTCATTAAATGTAGGTGTCTTGTCTTGCATGCACTCATTTGGAAAGCATCCCTTGTCACTCCTCCTATAAGGATGATTGTTATGATGACCATGGTACTTGTCAAATCCTGAACTAGAATATAAATTGTTTCCATCACCTCTCCTATTTGGTGTATCCAAGAAAATTCCATCTATGATCATGTCATCCCTATATGACGCTTTCCCACCATGATACCTACTTCCATATGCCCCATTATTTTTTTACTCTTGCTCATGATTGACCATAAGTGGTCCCTGTCTTTGCAAGTCTCACAAACTGTGAAGGATAACTGCATTAACCTCAGCCTATGTCTCCTATTCTTGAATGACCCTATCATTATCTTCTTTGCAACTTCTTATTTCTGCCTTCGAACTTCTCAATGTGTTTGTTGTGTTAGGAGAGTACCCATCACCATGTTTCTCATCTCATCTATAGGGAGAATCTCGTGAAGTATAATCCACCATATTGCTAGTCATCTTTTATCGTGTTCTTCTTACAGTAAGCATACCATGTCAGCTAAACCAAAATATAAACATAATCAACATACCTAAGTATAGTTCAAGGGAGGAAATGTTGCCTCCAAGATCAACTAAATTAGCATGATACATGCATAATCATAATCATAAAAGTATATAGAAGTCATTTCAATCATCATCCAATTACCATGCATGATCTCACAAACTAGAACACCAACTGGACGTAATGCATGCATAAAAACATATAGCCACTGACATATATAACAAATGCATATACAACTAACATGCATTCATAGCAAACACATCCCAACAACAATGTCATCAACTTCTATATGACAACAGAACTATAACAATGACCACCACCATGTACACACATCAAGAACATACAATACCTACATGATTTCATGAAAAACACATTATGTGCATTGATTCCATGGGGTGAACCATGCTCTGATACCACTCTATAACATTGTACTCCCACACTTACCGAAGCTAACAGTCCACCAGAGTAAATATATGATGAAGGCTCAGTATAATATGATTCAACTCCCTAGGTACAGTTAAGGAAGTGGAATCTACAAAGAAAAACCAAACTAACCTTCCTGAGGAGCTACATGACCTCTAGAGGATAACTGTTATGCAACAAACTCACAAAATAGAAGAAAATATAGATCAACGTCATAAAAATTAGCCTCTTCCAGGGCATAACCGCCTTTACATGACACAAATGAAAAATTCTTGGATGACACAAATGAAAATTCCTTCATTTTATATATATGAGTCTATGCGGTCACAATATAATCAGAGCCTAAATAAAAATAATAATGTAAGGGGACAACAATAACAATAGTGGGATTCTATAGGGAACAATAAAAAAAATATGGGAACTACATGGTCACAACAATAGCAATAAGGGAGCTACACTAACAATAACAATAAGGGGCTACACTAGTATTATAGGGACCTAGCATGTCCCTCTCCTTTAAAAATGTGTTTTCCTTAATGCTTGAGTGGTTTTGGATGCTTATGTATAAAATTATCATCCCTCGATGTGGAACCTTCAGCAGGTAACTTCTTCCACTTGATGAGATACTCTGAAATTGATCGATTTCATAGTTGTCAGGTTCTTGATTCCATGATTTCTTGAGGTTCCATTGTGATTTTTCCTTTCTAGTCAAGTTTTGGCAATATTGTTTCAACTGGGATCTTGTCACCTATAACTTTCTTTAAGGATGAAACATGGAAAACCGGGTGCACTAGGGAAGATGTAGGAACATCCAATTTTTGTGCCATGGAACCAATATTTTGCAACACATTGTAAGGACCATAATACTTTGGTGATAATGTATTATTCTTCTTAGCTTGATTGAGGGACAATTGTTTGTATGGTTGTGGACATAAAAATGCCCAGACACATATATCAAGACTTCTTTCATTGTGATGTTGATCAACCTCTTGTTTCATTCGATTATGTGCCAAAGTGAGGTTATCCTTTAAGTATTTGAGAACCTATCATTTGATGTTTGATATGATCTTACAGTACTTGGACCTTAGAATTTTCTCTTAAAGACGATGCGATGGGCGATGGATGATATCCATAAAGTGCCATAAATGGGGTCACTTTTACTACAGTATGGAAGGAAGTGTTATACCACCATTCAACCACAGGTAAACACTTGACCCATTATGTTTGTTTATCAAATACAAAGAAACAAAGATATCCTTCCATAAATTTATTCACTATCTCGGTTTTTTTATCAGACTGAGGACGATAAGATGAGTTATGGGATAATTGAGTACCCACACAAGAAAATAATAACATGTAAAAATTTCCAGTGAAAATGGGATCTTTGTCACTTACAATAACCTTTCAGTTTCCACGTACCTTTTTAATTGTTTCCATAAAGGTAATAGCAATTGTACTGGATTTAAATGGATGAGATAATGCACAAAAGTGTGCATACTTGGTAATTATATTAACTACTACAATGATGACACTCTTTCCTTCGAACCTAGGTAAAGCTTTGACAAAATCCATTGAGACCTCCTCCAAACGTTGACTTGGAATGGCTAAAGGTTGTAAACGAACCAATATATTAATTGTATGAACTTTATTTTATTGGAAAATGAAACATTCTGCCATAAACTTTTGAATATTATATTTAAGGCCATCCCCAAAAAAAAATCCTTCTTGACGTTGTGGTAAGTTTTTAAAAATACTAAGTGTCATCCAAAGGGAGAGGTGTACAATTCCAAAAGAATATTTTGTTTGGGTTTGGAATTCTTCCAAATATATAAGTGATCTTTGTACCATAATGAATAATTTTTCTAGATAAATGTATCGGATGTACTGGGATCTTGTTGCAACTTATGAGTGAGTGTCCACACTTCTCCATCATTATTCCATTCATCCCTTACTTCAGTTATCCAGTCTAGTTGTATAATATAAATGACACAAAAAAATGTTTTCACATCCTCATCCTTTCTTGATAGTGCATCTGCAACAAAATTTTCCTTCCCTTTTTTGTGGATGATTTAAAATTCATAACCCAACATCTTTATGACCCATTTTTTCTACATTTCTCAATATAATAGTTGTTCGAAAAAGTATTTAAGACTATCATGATCTAATTTTACGTTGAACTATCTTCCCATTAGGTAAGGTCTCCTTTTCTTTAGTGCATTTAGTATTTCAAATATTTCCTTCTCATAGATAGGTTTGTGTAAATACTTTTCTTTGATTGCATGAATTTCAAAAGAAATGGGTCTTCCTTCTTCAATTAAAACAACACCAATTCAATCTACTGAGGCATCACATTCCACAATAAAGGCTTTTGTGAAATTTGGCATAGCTAAGACCGGTGCTTGGCACATTTCCTCTTTAATATGTTTAAAGGCCTTACCTGCTTTTGGAGTCCAAGAAAATGCATCTTTCTTCAGTAATGTTGTTATAGGTGCTGCTTTTCACCCATAATTCTTAACTAACTTGTGATAATACCTTGTCAACTTGAGAAATACTCAAAGAAGCTTTATTGTTGTGGGGATTTTCCATTCCCTAATGGATTAAATTTTTCATATAATTTTTTATCCTATAATAGTTTGAGCACCCTGTCAACATGTTGAATATGATCCTTCCAAGATTTTGTGTACATTAGTATATTATCAAAAAAATACTAATACAAATTTTGGAAGGAAGGGTTTGAAAATGGAATTTATCAAACCTTGAAATGTGGAACGTGCATTTGTAAGGAAAAAAATCATGACCAAAAATTCATAATGACCCTCATGAGTTCTAAATTTTGTTTTTGGAATGTCTTCAGTCTTCATTGTAGTTTGATGATATCCCGAATGAAGATCCAACCTGGTAAAGTAAATTTCTCCATGTTATTCATTCGAAAAGTCATCAATGATAGGAATGGAAAATTTATCTTTAATAGTGGGATTTTTGAGCTCCCTATTATCCAAAAACATGTGTTATGATCTATCCTTCTTATGCATCAATACTACTGGAGCAGGGAAAATAATTTGACTAGGTTGAATTATACCAACCTCTAGCATTTCTGCAACCATACATTCAATTTCACTCCTTTTCGCATATAGATATTCATAAGGCCTAATATTTTCGAGGAACACTTCCTATAATCAAATGAATAGAATGATAATTATCATGAATAGGTGGGAAGCCTTTGGGAATCTCAAATACCTTAGAATCATTACCCAAATCTTTTTGGATATTTGGAAAAATAGATGATTTCGATGTTTGAACCTCTAGCGGGCATAATTGTGCAATTATACCATGTTTTTATTTATTTAGAAGATGCATCATGTCTGTTAGAGCCTAGATTGATGTCAGTATGAATTGAAGCAATTCTAGGATAACCACAAACCACACGTAACCTGGTAGCTAGCCCTACTAGGTCGGGAGAGGGCTCTACCCTTTATCGATATCAGCCAAAATGACTGGATCAAATGGAATTTTAGGATAGGTATAGTGGATTAGAGGATTTTGATTGAATTTATTGGTTTTTGTGGATCAAATGGAGCCAGGAAGGTTTGGGTTTGGGAAATTAGGTCGAGATGGAGGGTGTTCTATGGGGCAAGCTAGGTATAGGATTTGGCACATTAAATCTAGTGAGATGGGATGTCTTAGACTGGTGAGGAGCTGAGGAGGGCATGTAAATATCATGTATCCTATTCAAAAAGTGGAAAACATAGAATACTGAATGGTTTCCCAAGGTAGAGCACTCTAAACAACGAATTCTAACTATGTATCTTGATATCATTCAATTAGAGGTATTGAAATAGATTGTGGCATACATAAAACATGTGAAAAACTAATAAAAAAAAAGAAACTATGCAAAATAATCATACCACAGGTATCCCATAAAAATAGCTGCAAATCCTTCTTTATTTCCTTGCCAAACTCCTTATAATGGTGTACAATGTAGCTCAGAGCACCCAAGTGAGTTCAACCTCACCAAATGACCAAGGAAATGCATAACATAGACATCTAACCTACTCATCCTGACATTCACGGGTCAAATCCATGAGAAGAGGGGTTTTTTGAACCATTTAGAAACAAAGAACTAGAATATAGGGAGTCAAACAACTTGCCTCTAAAAAAGGGCAAAATGATTCCATTACCTCAAAACCATCTCTAACTAATGAATCTACCCTATAACACTATCTTACCACTACATTTACATGCCATGTCATCAATTACATCAGTAAAATTGTCCACGAGGAGAGAGAAAACAAATTTACAATCAAAACAGGCGAAATCTTGATTTTCTGGGCAAACTGGTCAAAAGCACAGCGCCACTAGTAAAAAGCATAACACCTCTTTCCACCTACATTTGGAGGCCTTAACCTTAGCCAAATTGAGCCCATGATAGCTCATTGGAAAGGTATTCAATTCTAGCTTTTGGGACACTTTGAATTTTTGCATTTGGAGGTCATTTGCCCCGTCAAACATTGAATCTCCCAAGACTCCTTTTGTGTGTCCAAAAAGAGGTAGAGAGGTCCTTTTTTTTGTAGTTTTTGGACCTTTTGGTGGACCAGATCTGCTCCAAAACTTTTGAAAATTTCTAGGGTGCATGTCATCATCATGCTTAATCCAAAAGTTCCAACCTTTTCTCCATTTCATGCCCCAGGAAAAAGTGCAGTGCCACTTCTGGGCAAATTTCTTGTGTTAAAAATTTCAAAATTGCAAAAATGCAAAAACTCTTGAAAATTTTCCCAAATTTGGCATGGGACACCACCATCAAGTGCTTTGATGAACTAAGGAGGCTTCAGCCAACATTCGCAATCTCTCTTGCTTCTTTTTTCCCTCCAAAGCTCTCCTTAGCCTTGCCTTCAATTTTCTAATCCTCATGTTACAAATTTTGTTGTTGGTCATGTAGTGATATTCCATGTGCCGGAGCATTTTCTTCTCCCTTTGGCCTTCTCAATTAATCCTTCAAGATTCATTTTGACACTGTCAAGCCAAGCTCATGATCTTGTTCAATTTCTTGCTTAATGGGAATCAAAGTGACATGAGCCTCTTTGTCACTTTGCTTCTTCAGTTTAAAAAATTTCAAGCTTTATGATGCCCTATTTATCATTCAACTGTTTGTTCTCTTGTTCTAAATATGTGATGATATATTTAGCTCTTGCCAGTTTTTCCATCAACCTTTGAATATGTGCATCATTTTCCCTCATAAGTATGTTTTG
Source organism: Pinus taeda (assembly GCA_000404065.3). NCBI lineage: Eukaryota > Viridiplantae > Streptophyta > Pinopsida > Pinales > Pinaceae > Pinus > Pinus taeda. Next base: position 252,810 of record APFE031639587.1, on the reverse strand, counting down.
AGCTGAAGTTTCATTTTGATTTTATAAATCAATGATCTCTACTCCATGATGGGTATGGTGCTATGGGTAATAGTTTGGAGGAATGGGTGTAAATGAAAGTGTGGGAAAAAATGTATGAGTAAGGGGGTTTGGGAAGTGACAAGTAAATGATAGGATAGGATAGCAATAGTGGGGATGAGGGTTTTAGCTTATGAAAGGAGTGATAGGAAAACGAGGGTTTACCATAGAAATTAGGGTTTTTATTTCAAAGATAAAAAACCAAGAAAATCTTGTCATGAACACCCTAAACAATAAGAGACATGATGATACTTACTTGTCCAAAGGGAAAATTGAAGGAAATTTGATGAATTTTGGTGGGGTGAAGTGTTTTTATGCTTTGTTGGTCAAATTGTTGTGCCACCTAGAGGAGCACAGCACTGGCCCAGAAGCACAATGCCCATGTAATTTAATACTAGGAAGAAACTCCAGGAGCGTAGCACCAGGTTAGGAGCGTAGTACCACTTTCTAGAAAAGAAACACCTTTTGCAAGCGACCTCTGGAGGCATTCCTGGTGTCCAAATTAGGAGTGGGATAGCTTTTTTGAAAGCATATCATGTATACCTTCTAAAACATCTTGAATATTTCAATTTGGAGTTCATTTGCCCTGTCAAAGGTCCGATCTCCAAAGACTAGTCAAAATGTGCAGAACGAGGCTCCCAAAATGCATAGTGTTGTTGCAGTCAACTTTTCAAGGTCTTATTCAACTCCAAATTAAGGTCATGATAGCTCATTGGAAAGCTATGTGTGTCTACTTATCAGTTAGCTTATAAAGAAAGTCATTTGGTCAATCCAACTAGGAGAAATGTCGATTTTAGAAAGGTCCCTCGATAGGTGCATTAACCCTCTTGAGGCAAATGACACTTTCAACATTTCTCCCAAGCCATGAAACCTGTGTAAAAACTAAAAGATAGTTTTATTCTTGTGTCAGTGATGGAAGAAAACCTCTCTCACCTTTGTCAAATTCATCTTTTATTGCTCAAAAAGATATTTTGAAGAAAAATCGTTCCTTATGTGTGGTGAATGGCTTGTTCTTTGGAATGACTTCTAGAAAAATGATGGAGACTGATGTTTGATGATATGAATGGCCTCGTACCTTCTGATATCCCTTATGCCCCCTCTACTCAGATATATCTGCTCCCATAGCCAACCCTAGCTCGGTGGGAGAGGAATTTAGGGTTTTAGTGCTTGTTCCCTTTTGATTTTGTAGGTGAATTGGTCCTCATGATGACTTGATTTTTGCAGTGGTAGGTGCTTGGCAACATTTTTAGATGCTTAGGAGAAGCTGGGAACCAATATTACATATGGAAACATAAAATTACATAAGAAATGAGGATAAAAACAAAATACTCTGTTTTCACCTCAAAACAAGTTTTGAAGTGAGAACTACCTTCGGCTTTCAAAATGATAAATTATGACTTTACAAATCATTATTGGCTTCCTCATGTCCTTGCTGATCATTATTGGCATGTAATAACCAGATTTGACCATGGTGGGACCCTAAAGCCTAATTGGACCAAACCCCAAGAACTAATGAAATGAATTGCAAAGGGAATATGAGCCATGACTAAAATATATGGAAGAGGATCAACAAGTACAGTTTTGAGGGAAAAATTTGAAGAAAACCCTACCATCAGTGAATCCATGACCTAATGGAATGCTAACTCATCACTATGGGACTTCTACTATCAAATTCAAAAGTGAAGACTTTGATCACTGATGGTAGTGTGAAACACTGACACTAACAATGTCATTAGAGCTAATTATATTTGCTGGTTTCCCTGTGATACCTTGTTAGGTCCCTAGAATATTCCTAATTCCCCATTACTATTGTCATTGTATCCCTTACTGTTATTGTTGTGCCCCTATTGTCCCCATATTGATATTATTGTTCATTTGTGTAATGTAAAGGAGGTTTCCCCCTCGAAGAGGCTTATTTCTAAGGCGTTGATCTATATTTTCTATCTTTTGTGAGCTAGTTTCATAACATTTGGTATCAGAGCTTTGGATTCTATGGTTTCACTGCTCCAAACATGTCATCATGGCATTTTTGCTATAAGGCTTCCTTCTGCAACATTTTAGAAGCTAAAAGAAAACATTTGATACAAAATCTCACTAAACCTCGAGCCCGAATGTCAGACCTTCTGTCACTACATTTTCTGAGATATAATTTGAGGAAGTTAGGGTTTTTGTAGACCCTCGAATAACATTCCAACTAGGTGACCTTGGGAAAATCATCATAACTTTCTCTTTGAGCATCAGATTGAATTTTTGTAAGAAGTTACAGAAATAGGTTGGACTGTGTTTTGTTTGGGAAGTATTTTCAAAACCTAAGGTTGAAACAGTGACCTACCGCACGTCGTACAAGTTCTCTTTACTGAACCATTCTATACTCAAGTCATCATGGTAGAATTGGCATAACGCTTCATTGGAGAATCCAATATTGATCATATTTATGGAATTAGAAAGATTACTTAGAGGGTTACCACAATAAGAAATTTCAGACTTTGGAGATCCACAATTATAGAGATGCATCAGATTCAATATCGAGCACCTACAAAGTGAAAAAAGGTGTGCAGTTTTTTTAAATTTTTTGCATAAGCTTGGTTTGAAAAGTTAGTTTGAAGGAATTTAAAGGGCATAGTGAAGCAATAGTATTGGTAATTGATGCCCTGAAGAAAGAAAATGGAAAATCCTAGTAAGCAACCTGAAATCTCTAACATGACTCATGAAGAAGAGGAAGAAATGCAACATGATATATCAAAATTACGAGACCAAGAGCAACAAATTTCACTTGCACAAAAAGTAACATAAGCTAAGAAGCTAAGATGAATGATGTGGAAGCTAAGATGGACAACATGGAAGCTAATATGGATGACATGGAAGCTAAGATGGATGATTTAAAGAAAGGCATGGAAGATTTGAAGGTAGATTTGAAGACATATTTGACAAAGTTTTTACAAGAAATGCTTACTAATGGCGAAAGGGTAGTAAAGGGAACTCATGATGAGAACAAAATAAATGTTAATCATGATTTCACAGACTCTAAAATTGGATTGAACCACCACCATGTTCCAAAGATCTATATGAGGAAGTTTGATGGCAAGGGTCTTGGAACATGGATATTACAGATGGAGAAAATTTTCGATCTCCATAATGTGAAAAACACATAAAAGGTATGCATTGCAACTTTATATTTGGAACCAAATTAGTTTGTCTGGTATCGATGGCTTTTCTCTCATAAACAAATTGTCACTTGGGCTATTTTTACAGATGAAATGATAGCACATTATGAGGATACAAAAAACAACACTTTTCTTAGCCAATTGATAAATCTCAAACAAAAGGGTTCAATGATGTAGCACATTGAGGACTTCCAAAAATTGAATATCAGGGTAAAATATATTCCAAAGTAGCAAAGGTTTGATGTGTTCATAGGGACTTTAAAAGATACATCGAACATGAGGTTTGCCTTTGGGAACTAGATTCATTCGAGAAGGCATTCAGGTTGGCAAGAAAAATGGAAATAAAAATTATGGCAACAAGGAAGCCTACCACTCATAGCCATAAAGAAGGAAGTGTTGCTACCCCTATCCATCCACAACCTACAAGGTTGACACCACAAAAATTGGAAGAAAAAAGAGCAAAAGGGATTTGTTATAGTTACGATGGTAAATACACTGAAGGTCATAAGTGTGCCGAGCAGAAACTATTTTACATAGATTGTGAAAAGGAGGAAGAAAAGGAACAAGAAACATCAAAAGAAGAGCATTTACACCAGGAACAAACCCTAGAAAAAGAAGAAATGAATCTGACCATATCTTGTAATGCATTGGTTGGAATTACCACTCTTCAAACTATCAAGATAGAAGGGCATATCAAGAAGAAAAAGGTAATAGTGTTGATTGATTCGGGAAGTACCCATAATTTTATTCATTGTGAGATAGCCAATGAATTGAATTGCTTCCTATAACCAGCACTAGAGTGTCAAGTGATGGTTGCAAGTGGAGGAACCATAAATTTCTTAGGAAAGTTCCATGTATTGAATAGCCCAATGCTTTCCATTGCAATGGGTGGTGCTTATGTTGTACTAAGAGTCCAATGGCTAAAACCCTTGGATACAATAGATTTTAATTTTCAAGAACCTTTCATGAAATTCTCTTCAGAAGGAAAGGAAGTTGAATTAAGGAGTATTTGTTATGAAACCAGCTCAAGAAAAAGATAGAAAGGATAGATCAATGCCGTAGGATTCAGCCTCTTCAAGGGGGAAACCTCCTTTAGATTACGTAAACGAAAAATCCTTCGATGACACAAATTAAAAGACCTCCTTTCTATATATAGGAGTCTAAGGGGTCATAATATAATCAGAGCCAACATAACAATAATAATCTAAGGGCAAAATAATAACAATAGTGGGCTTCTATGGGGCACAATAGTAACAATATGGGAACTACATGGGTACATCAATATAATAAGGGGGCTATACTAATAAAAATAAGGGGTTACACTAGTAGTATAAGGGCCTAACATGCCCCTCTCCTTCGAAAAGTGTTGTCCTCAACACTTGATTAGTTCTTGATGCTTCTGTATAAAATTCTTGTCCTCCCATATGGAATCTTCAGCAGGTAAGTTCTTCCACTTGATGAGATACTCTGAAATTGATCGATTTCATAGCTATCAGGTTCTTGTTTTTGTGACTGCTCCACGTTCCAATATGATTTTTCCTTCCTCTTTAATTTTTGGCAATCTTGTTTGAATTGGGATCTTTTGCAACTTTTGAATAAGTGTCCATACTTATTCGTCCTTCTTCCATTCATCCCTTGCTTCATTTATCCATTCTGGTTGGATAATAGAAATAGCACAAAACAATGCTTCCACATCCTCATCCTTTCTTGAGAGTCCATCTGCAACAAAATTTTGCTTCCATTTCTATAGATGACATCAAATTCATAACCCAACATATTTGTGACACATTTTTTCTATTCTTCTAAAGATAATAGTTGTTCTAAAAAGTATTTAAGACTATCATGATCCATTTTTACCTTGAAGTGTCTTCCCATTCGGTAAGGTCGCCATTTCTTAAGTGCATGTAGTATTGCCAACATTTCCTTCTGATAAATAGCTTGCATGAGATCTAACAGTAAAAATACCCAATCACCTACATCAAAACATTTTTCACTACGATGTTGATCTACCTATTGTTTCATTCGATTTTGCACGAAAGTGACATTATCCTTTAAAAGTTGGAGAACTTATTGTTGATGCTCGATGTGATCTTTCACTGCTTGAACCTTTTCCTTATTGATATGTCCTTCTATATTTAGAGTTTGAGGAGTGGTAATTTCTTCCAATCCTTTACAAGATATGGTCAAACTCATTTCTTGATGCTCGATGTGATCTTTCACTTCTTGCACCCTTTTCTTCTTGATATGTCCTTCTATCTTGAGAGTTTGAGGAGTGGTAATTCTTGCCAATGCTTTACAAGATATGGTCTGATTCATTTCTTCTTTGTCTGGGGTTGGGTCCTGGTGTATATCCTCTACTTTTGATGTTTCTTGATCCTTTTCTTCCTCCTCCTCATACTCTATGTAAAATAATTTCTTCTCAGCACACTTATGACCTTTAGTGCATTTGCTATCACAATTGTAACAAAGCCATTTTTCTCTTTTTTCTTCCAATTGTTGTGGTGTAACTCTTGTAGGTTGTGGAAGGCTATAACAAACAACACTTCCATCTTTATAGTTGTGAGGGTAGACTTCCTTATTTCCATAATTTTACTTTCCACTATGTAATAAAGCCCTTTTACTCTTTCCAATTGTTGTGGTGTTGATCTAAAGAAGGTGTTGCTCTTTGTATCCTCATAATGTGCTATCATTTCCTCCGTGAAAATTGACACGTAACAAGTTGTTTACGAGAACAAAGCCCTTTATACCATAAAAATTGATCCAGTTCTAAATATGAAGATGCAATACATACTTTTTGTAACAGTGGTACACCATGTAGATCAAAATATTGCTCCATCTGAAGTATCCAATTTACTGGATCCTTGCCATCAAACTTCCTCATCTTGCTTTTTCTTGATTTTAGGAGCTCGATCTTGCACCGACTGTAACTCTGTACTTTCAAATCTTTAAGTTCTAAAATTGCGATCTGTAGTCACCCTCCATTTCCTCTTTCCAATGCCACTAGTTTAATCCAAATTGGATTTTGCATGGAAGAGTTATGCCAAATCTCCCACAGTGACCTGATTATAGACTAGTTCAGTAGAGATAACTTGTACAATGTGCCACGAGTCACTGTTTTGACCTATTGCTCTGAAATATATATACATGAAACTACAGTCCATCCTCTTTCTGTAACTTCTTATGAAATTTCAATCTGATGCTCAGATAGAAATTTATGATGATTTTGCCCAGGTCATCTGTTTGGAATGTAATTTAGGAGTCTGGAAAAGACCAACTTCCTCATATCATATCTCCACAAATATAATGCACAAAGCTCTGAAATTCGGACCCAAGGTTCAACGCAATTTCCTCTCAAATCGGTTTTGTTTTAAGCTTCTGAAACATCATAGAACAAAAGTTATAGTGAAAATGCCACGATGACCTATTTGGAGCAGTGAAACTCTAGAATCCAAAGCATTGGTACCAAATGTTATGAAACCAGCTCAAGAAAAATATAGAAAGGATAGATCAACGCCCTAGAATTTAGCCTCTTCGAGGGCCCATCCTCCTTTATATTACATAAATGAACAATTCTCGGATGATACAAATGAAAAGACCTCCTTTCTATATATAGGAGTCTAAGGGGTCATAATATGATCAGAGCTGACATAACAATAATAACGTAAGGGCACAATAATAACAATAGTGGCCTTCTATGGGGCATAATAGTAACAATATGGGCACTACATGGGTACATCAATATAACAAGGGGGTTGTACTAATAACAATAAGGGGTTACACTAGTAGTATAATGGCCTAGCTGTATTGCAGGGAAACTGGGAAAGTTAATCAGCTCTAACAGAATGACAAAGCTTGTAAAGAAAGAACAACAAGGCATAATTGCACAATTATCTTCACTAGAGGTTCGCACATTGAAATTGTCAATTTCTCCAAATCTCCAAAAGGCCTTGGACAATAATTCCAAGGTATCTGAGACTCCTAAAGGCCTCCCACCTATTCATGATCATGATCATGCTATTAATTTGATTTTGGGAAGTGTTCCTCCAAACATCAAGCCTTATAGATATCCCTATGTCCAAAAGAGTGAAATTGAATGGATGGTTGTAGAAATTCTAGAGGCTGGTATAATTCAACCTAGTCAAAGTTCTTTCTTTGCACAGTATTGGTTCACAAGAAGGATGGATCATTGTGCATGTGTCCAGATTATATGGATCTCAACAAGCTCACTAGTAAAGATAAATTTCCCATTCCTGTCATTGATGAATTATTGGATCAATTACATGGATCAATTTACTTCACCAAGTTGGATCTTCGTTCAGGATATCATCAAATCAGAATGAAGACTGAAGATATTCTAGAAACAACATTTAGAACTCATGAGGGTCATTATGAATTTTTGGTCATTCCTTTTGGCCTTACTAATGTACCTTCTACATTTCAAGGTTTGATGAATTCCATTTTAAAACCCTTCCTTAGAAAATTTGTGTTAGTATTTTTTGATGATATACTAATCTACAACAAGTCTTGGAAGGATCATGTCCAACATGTTGACATGGTGCTCAAACTATTGGAGGAGAAACCATTATATCCAAAAATATCCAAATGTTTCTTTGGAGCACAATAAGTGGAATATCTGGGTCATATTGTATCTCATGAAGGTCTTAATGTAGACACTAGCAAAATTAAAACCATTAGGGAATGGAAAATCCCCACATCCATAGAGAATCTACGAGGATTTCTCGGGTTGACAGGGTATTATCACAAGTTTGTTAAGAATTATCAAAGAATAGCAACACCTCTAACAACACTATTCAAGAAATATGCATTTTCATGGACTCCAGATGAAACAAAGGCCTTTGAATATCTTAAAGATGCAATGTGCCAAGCACTAGTATTAGCTACACCAGTCTTCACAAAAACCTTTATTATGGAATGTGATGCCCCAGGAAACAAAATTGGTGTTGTTTTAATGCAAGAAGAAAGACACATTTCTTTTGAAAGTCATCCAATCAAAGTAAAGTATTTACACAAAGATATTTATGAGAAGGAAATATTGGCAATACTACATGCACTTAAGGAAGGATGACCCTACCTAATGTGAAGACACTTGAAGGTAAAAACAGATCATGATAGTCTTAAATACCTTTTAGAAAAAATATTATCTTTAGAAGAGTAGAAAAAATGGGTCACAAAGATGTTGGGTTATGACTTTGAAATCATGTACAAAATAGGGAATTAAAATGTTTTGGTAGATGCACTCTCAAGAAAGGATGAGGATGTGGAATAATTTCTTTGCGCCGTTTCTATTATCCAACCAGATTGGATAAACCAAGCAAGGGATGAATTGAAGAATGCCGAGGAAGTGTGGGCACTCATTCAAAAGATACAAGAAGATCCCAGTACATCTAATACATTTAGCTCAAAAAATGATTTGTGGTACAAGGAACGGTTATAGCTATGTAAGAATTCACAACTCAAACAAAATATTCTTAGGGAATTGCACACCTCTTCCTTAGGAGGGCAATCAGGATTTCTAAAAACCTACCACAGGGTTAAGAAGGATTTTTTTTGGGATGGCCTTAAATCAGACATTCAAAAGTTTGTGGTGGAACATTTTGTTTGCCAACAAAATAAAGTTGAAACAATTAAGGCCCTAGAACTATTACAACCTTTATCCATTCCAATCCAACATTGGGAGGAGGTTTCAATGGATTTTATCACAAGTTTACCCAAGTTCGAAGGAAAGAGTGTTATCATGGTGGTAATTGACATACTTACCCAGTATGCACACTTTTGTGCATTTTCTCATCCATTGAAAGTGAGTATAGTTTCGACTGCATTTATGGAAACAATTCAAAAGCTACATGGAAACCCAAAGATTATTGTAAGTGACAAAGATTTGATTTTCACTAGAAATTTTTGGACATAATTATTTTCTTGTCTTGGTACTCAGTTAGATAATAGCTCATATTATCATCCTCAATCTGATGGGAAAACCGAGATAGTAAACAAATGTTTGGAAGAATATCTTCGTCACTTTGTATCTGATAGACAGACATAATGGGTCAATTGGTTGCCTCTAACTAAATGGTGGTATAACACTTTCTTCCATACTGCAACAAAAATGACCCCATTTATGGCACTTTATGGATATCATCCACCATCCATCACATCATATTTAAGAGAAAATTATAAGTTTCAAGTAGTGGAATATCACATCACACATCAACAACAAGTTCTCTAAATCTTTAAGGATAACCTCACCTTGGCACAAAATAGAACGAAACAACGTGCAAATCAACATCACGGTGAAAGAAGTTTTGATGTAGGTGATTGGGTATTCCTATGGTTACAACCATATAAACAAATGTCCCTCAAGAAAGCTCAGAAGGATAATAAATTATCACCAAAGTATTGTGGTTCATACAAGGTGTTGCAAAAGATATGTAATATGGCATACAAATTGCATCTTCCTGCAGCTTCCCGAGTGCACCTAGTTTTCCATGTTTCATGATGAAAGAAGGTTATAGGTGACAAGATTCCAATTCAAAAAATATTGCCAAAACTTGATCAAGGAGGAAAAATCATATTGGAACCTGAATCAGTCAAAGAAACAAGAACTCGACAGCTACGAAATCGATCAATTTCATAGTATCTCATCAAGTGGATGAACTTACCCATTGAAGATTCCACATGGGAGGACGAGAATTTTATACAAAAGCATCCAAAACTACTCAATCTTTGAGGAAAACACTTTTTTGAAGGGGAGGAGCATGTTAGGTCCCTATAATACTAGTGATCCCCCCATTACTATTGTTGTTGTATCCCTTATCGTTATTGTTGTGTCCCTATTGTCCCCATATTCTTATTATTATGCCCCATAGAATCCCACTATTATTATTTTTGTGCCTTTATATTATTATTGTTAGGTCGGCTTTGGTTATATTGTGACTCCTTAGACTCCTATATATAGAAATGAGGTTTTGTCATTTGAATCATCTAAGAATTGTTCATTTGTGTAATATAAAGGAGGTTGCCCCCTCGAAGAGGCATTTTTCTAAGGCATTGATATATCATTTCTATCGTTTGTGAGATGGTTTCATAACATACTCCTTAATTCAAATTCCTTTCTTTCCCAAAACAAATTCAAGAAAGGTTATTGGAAATTAAAAGCTATCATACCCAAAGATTGTAACCATTGGACTCCTAGTACAACATCAACACGACCAATTGTAATGGAAAGAATTGGACTATTCAACACATATTCCCCCATGGTTAGCTTGATTTTATCACACATTCTAAAGAAATTTATAGTTCCTTGATTTGCAATCATCACTTGACACTCTGGTGTTGGATATAGAAAGAAATTTAATTCCTTGACTACCTTACAATGAATAAAATTATGGGTACTATCCAAATTAGTCAACACTATTACCTTTTCCTTCTTGATACGTTCTTATATCTTGAGAGTTTGAGGAGTGGTAATTCTTTCCAATGCAATAGAATATATTGTCGGATTCATTTCTTGTTTCTCTGGGGTTGGTTCCTAGTGTATATCCTCTTTGTTTGAAATTTCTTGTTCCTTTTCTTCTTCCTCTTTACAATCTATGCAGAATAATTTATTCTTAGCACACTTATGACCTTTAGTGTATTTTCTATCACAACTGTAACAAAACCCCTTTTATCTTTCTTCTTCCAATTGTTGTGGTTCCAACCATGTAGGTTGTGGAAGGCTAGAGGAAACAACACTTAAATCTTTGTGGTTGTGAGTGGTAGACTTCCTTGTTTCCATAATTTTTATTTCAACCTTTCTTGTCACCCTGAATGCCTTTTCCAATGAATGAGGTTACAAAAGTGAACCTCATTTTGGATTTTATAATTTAAAGTCCCTATGAAGACATCCATCCTATGCTCCTCTGGAATATCATCTATCCTTATGTTCAATTTTTGGAAGTCCTTAATGTACTCTGCCATTGAGCCCTTTTGTTTGAGATTTATCAATTGGCTAAAGAAGGTGTTTCTCTTTGTACCCTCATCTTGTAAAGTCTACAATCACCCTCAAATTTTTTTCCTTCACTTCATTTTGGAGCCTCCCTCCTCAAAATCTTAGTAGCATGTCTTGCACTACTAAGGTACTTGTGTTTTATTTGAAGTTATCTTTCACTTTCCATGTTTTGTTCGCTACCTTGTTTTTGATGACCAACCACAAGTCGACCCCATGACTTGGTTCACATTTGGTTATTGTGTTGTCTTACAAATCTATGTAATCATAGAGGAAAACCTACCTTTCTCTCAAGAATTGTGCAGAGTAGTCGGGTAGTCAGCTCTACTATCCAAGAATGTGGATAGCAATCCAACAAACAAGCTTTCTTAGAGAAATTGCGCAGAACATCAAGACACTGGGCTTCGGCTCAGGAATTGTGTAGACTGGGCTTGAAACTTGTCTTCAGCTGGGAAAATGTGCAGAGCATGAGAGGCATCTAGATCCACTCACCCCAAGAATTACGTAGAAGCATTCCTCATGTTGTTGTTTGGTGCATGTGACAACAAGTTGCGTGGTTCCCTCCATAACTATGCAATCCTCCCATGCATGCATGGCATCACTTTCTCGAAAAAATAAAATAAGAAAAAGGTAAAAAGCATCTCGAAAGATGGGGATCTATTTTTAGCAGTGGGATTTACATGCAAGTTGATTTTATAAACTTACCACCAAGTGTCTCATTTTTCTAGATTTGTGGCATGCGGGTCATCAACCATAAATATACCATATCTATTTAACGGACACCCCAAAGCTCATTCTACACATTCGATCTTGGAGCTCTGGCATTCCCAAGGCATCTAGGAACCTTCAACATAGTCGGCATAGATTTCTTGGGTAAGTTTTTCTTTTCAAGTCTTTTGGTTCTTTTTTTGTCAACTTTATTTCGTTGGCTTATGTGAGTGTTTTTCTACATGTTTTCTACGAATGTTAGAGATTTAGTTTGTTTTAACTTCTACAATTATTGTTTCATGTTTTTCATTGTCTTTCTTAAACATCATGTGCACACCACTATTTCTACACTAATGATTGTTGTTGCGGTGATCCTCTCCACTAGCTTTGTTCTTCATCAGTTTAACTGATTCCTATATTGGTTTTGATTGCATGCATGATCATTCACTCCTCTCTACACCATCCTTTGCTTAGACTTTCAGATCTATCATTTTTAAGTTTTCCTTGGTAGATCTGGGCTACCTTGGCTCATATATTGCTTTCCACAGCATCCTTACGCATTCCTTAACTCATGGCTCTGCCTTCTCTCCATGAATTGTGCAAAATATACCTGTTATTGGCTTCTATATGTGCTCTGTGCAGTTATGGGAGACAGTGTCCAGTCTTGCCCACGAGGATTGTGTAATGCAGAGCCCTAGTAAGCAGTCAAGTCAGACTTAACTATGCATTATGTAGTTCCAGTCCATAATCAACCCAAATGGATTGCGCTCTACGCAGTTCTAGTCAGAAACATGTTATACTAGCAGTTGAGACTATGACATGCGCAGCGCTAGCTGACAGTCTCCCATCCTCTAAGAGTCACTATTGTGCAATCTTCCCCAGTCATCACCCAGCTTGTCACATGATCAATCCTTGAAGTACTTTGTCTTTTTAAACTAACATTTGCTTGCCGTTAATGCCCACTCTGTCTCAACGTACATCAGTTGTTGAGTAGTCTCTCAGCAATACAAACATCATGGTTTCCAAGAGAGTTGGTTCAGAGGACACTATAAAGAGCATCACTAGGGACGTGGTTGAGCATGTGCCAATAAACTTTCCCATATATATAGACGTGAACCTGTTCATAGAGAAGGACTTGAAGATCACATGGAAAGAAATAAAGGACATATTTGCAAGCACATTCAAGGAAGATCCGAAAGATCGACAAGTACATGTCAACATTCACAGGTCAGGCTTGGACAAGGTTTCATGCAGGTGCCCAACCTTCATGTGCACAAATATCATTCACGGGGTTGTCTCACATATCGATCCCAAGACGATGACACTCAAGAGCACCAATTGAACACAACTTTCCACCTTCACAACACAAAACTACCATCATATGTATCACTTACTGCAACCAGTGAACTACATGGATGTATTATTCTTCACTCCCAACAACAATGTGAACTCAAGAGAAATGTTTAAGCATTTGGTAAAACATCCATTGAGGTTCAGCAAAACACCCAACGAGGTATATAGGATGATGTCACTCAGGAGGGCTTACCAACCCGTGGTCATATTTGCATGTCACATGTATGGCCAAGAGAGCACAAAGACCTTCCCATATAGTTGGGTTGTAATGTTGGATCAGTTGGAAAATGAAGGAAGGCCTTTCAGCTAGTTGGACATGTTGTCTCTTCAGCTAAAAGTGCATATGTCAAATGCCCAAAATCCATCTAAGGCTGGAAAAGAAATATTCTATATGTCCACGTACCTTCTTGATGCAATATGTTCCCAACAACAGTTCTCTGGCACGGGTTAGACATGGACACCATCATAAGAAGTTGTGAATGTTTATTGCAAGTTTGTCTCTAAGTGTAGCTACCGAGGGGTCATGACAAGGCTATTTGACCACTTCATCACCTTGTTGTACAAGACGATATTTGAACACGACCCACCTTGCATCTCCTGGAAAGTAATGCAAGCATTCCTCAACATTGCAGGTTGGTATGCCTCATCCGATGGCACCTTCATCAGAATATTTGGCACAGAGAAGCCTCCACATGAGCTACCATGTTTTTCCATGGACAAGTTGGTCATTCAAGAGGTCACATACCACATCTCTAGAGGGTTGTCAGCAGCACTCCATAGGAGGAAGAAGGCACCATGGCCTAATCTTCCTTTGTGGATTAGGTTGTACAAAAGTTGTACCTTAAAATATGTAGATGTTGAGATCAAGGACTTGAAGAAATTCAGATTCGACACCAAGATTTTCAATCCATATGATCCTCACTACATATGCAAGAACCATAGTGTGAAGGTGTACTTCCCATTGGTCCATGGTGCATGTCATTGACCAAAGGAAGATCCTTCGAGTTATTTCTATAAATCCTCTAGGCTCAATGAACTAGTTAGCATGGATGTAGAATGGAAAATGACACTGCAGGAAGAAGCACCAAAGGAAGAAACAACAACAACAATAGTGAGTAGCAAACTGGTACAAGACAAAGGCAAGGGGAATATTAACAAGATCGTAGAGGCTGAGAGAAGATACAAGTTAGAATATGATCCACTTTTTCAAAGAGTAGATTTGGAGATAGATACGAAGAGGCGACATCGCAAGATGAGAATAGTTCAGAGAAAGAGGGAGAAGCAAATATTGGAAGAAACAAAGAGGAAGTTACAGGAGATGGAGCAGAAGTTTAAACAAGAACAAGAGCTCAGAAGGAGATAGAATGAAGAAAGGTAGAAATAGGAACAGGAAGAAGGACAAGTTATACTCATAGAGAAAAATGTGTAGATGCAGGTTGGGACAACAAAGAAACCAATAGATGATGACGAGGGTGAGTAGGTGCACATTCGGGAACTTTCTCAGTAGGTTGAGTAGTTGGTTGAGGAAACATACATGGATATGCAACAAGAGTTAGAGGACCAAGACATTTATCTCATGCTGTGGGCATCCTAGTTCATACCACAGTCTTCACCACCTCTAGAACCAAAACTAGTCCCGAGCAACTAAGGAGAAGTTTTTCTCTGTGATGATGATCCCAAGACAGATGTGTACAGTCTAGCATTTGATGAGAGACAATAGAGGATTGTATAGGCATCAAGAAATCATCCATCGAGTGATAATACATCACCTCTTCACATAGAAGAAATGGTGATTGTACCAAATGTTAGAAGACATCCAGTTGCCATGGTTGAGGCTTCTAAGGCTTATGCAGAAGCCATGTGTTTTATAGTTAAGTTGTTGATAGCAAAGAATGATCAAATTGCGAAGAAATTGCAAGAGGCCAAATAGAGAACAAAGAAGTATGTGGGATCGACCATGATAGAGATAAAGAAAGCAACAGTGGTGGAGATATCAACTTTGGAGGCCACCATGCAAGTAATGTATACAAGATTTGTCACCGTGCACAAAGTGATTGTCCATTTATATTGTTTTTAGTAGCAGCATGCATAGACGGCCCAAACTCTCAGACACATTGACACTACTATTGCACACATGCAAGAATGGACAATGAGGGACAAGGGAGCCCCACTTTACTTGCACAAGAGGATGAAGCCAAAGGCTAAGCTAGACAAAGCATAGATTCAAATGTTGATTGGGAAGTATGAGTAGCTCCCTCCGCTCATCGCTAGCATCAAATCTTCCCCTATACACGATTGTTCGAGAGTCTAGATGTTATAGTGCAAACGTGCAAGATCCCTTCAACTGAAAACCTCATTGAGGCAACGAGGAAGAACAAAGTCATGCTGGATGTCAACGTGTACATAAACAAATTAATGCACAAAGCCAATAGTCATGACTTGCAGCTCAATGCAGAGAACATGCAAAGGTACATCAGTGGTCCATCCACACTCAGGATAGTGTTGTGCATGCTTTAGGATGAGCAGGACAGAGGTTTCAAAGTCGTATACTTGGAAGCCATGGAGGTAAGTGTCTTATTCGACAAACATGTCATCAAATAGTATGAGGACACAATAACATAGTACCATGCTTGGTATCAGTTCATCACCGAAGACCATCATGAGGAGGTTATCGAGTTGGTCTTTCCACAAGACCCCGAGTGATGTTGTTTGTCTTTTCAGGCTTACTGAACCATATTTTTGTCACACATAGGTATATGTGGGAATTGTATTATTGTAAATATGTTTTAAGTGAAATTCCAAGTGTCATTAGTGAAATGTGAACACTCACTATTTTAATGTGAATATTAATGAGTGTATTCCAAGCGTCAAAGGGGAATGAAATGGGTCACCCCACCCTTTGCTATATATAGAATCTCATAACTCATAGTACAAGCTTTTCGGCAACAAGCTTTTGGCTAGGCATTGCCTAGAGAGCACTTGGAGACTATTGTTTCCAGCCTTGGCTTCTCTATAGTGCAGAAAGAGTACATCTCTTTGGAGTAGTAGGTGGTGTTGACTATAATGTTACACTATTGGGCTAGTGGTTTTCAATGGTGTATGTATGGATGGAAATTTCACTTTATATAATCTAACAAAGCCAACATGTTTTTATGCATATGTCATTATTGTAGTTGGACTATTCTGGTTTCTTTAGTAATGTGTGTTACTTAACTTACATATTCGTGTATGAACTATTTTGTATATGATTGTATGAATCTTTTTGAAGATGTATTATTGGTTTAACCCATCACTTTGGATTGTGGACTATTCTTCTTTCCATCTTGTGATGTCATTTAGCTCGTGTGTTGCTTTTAGGCTGCATACTATTACATGATTCTAAGGGACACACTTCCTTTTCCCCTCCATGTGTTAGAAGCCCCATGTATCTCACTTTACTCATTGCAAGGCCACACACCTTCTTTTGATAAAGACATCACACTTACCTCTACGTGATATCGCAATCAAGGCATTGCTTTAGTACCCACTGCTGGGACTCCATTCCAAATGATCCATGTCTAGTTGGGACTTCTTACTAGGGATATCCCTTGAGATGTTTTCCAGTCTAGCACCATCAACATTTTTGGTGCTAAAAGGAGGGCTTGTTGATGATTCGAGTCCTCAAAATTCTATTTTCAATCTCTACACATCTTTCATGACTTACATTACAGTTAATCCTCTGACATGTCTATCTCATGGACGTGATTTTGAAGTGTTGGAAGATCTCCTTAATGACTTGTCACATAACTAATATTATGGTCAAGGTAGAGCAAGATTTATTAGTCATGGAGTGGCCTTCATGGGTTTCTGTGAAAGGAATGAAATCCATGCGGATCATATTTCCTACTCATTGTTCACATTAATGTTTCAAGGGCGTGGACTACAATGGTGTGTGACATTGCCCGCAACCTCCATCCACTTTTATGATTAGATGAGTGGAGAGTTGGATCTTGCTTTCTATCATTATGATCATAAATAAATCAATAAAAAGTTTCTATAATTATAGAAATCACCTGATGAGTCCCTTTTGCAATTCTGGAAACACTTCCAAAATCTAGCTTTTCAAATCCTAGAAGATGAAATTTATTTGAAATTTATTCATGAAAGATTTCAGTATCTTCTTCAAATATCTGAAAATCCAAAAGTGTTAGAATCATTTGGTCCCCTCCTAGACTACCTCAGTGTTAGAGTAGACAAATCCAATATTTACAAGGTTACTTTCACAAGGGACCCTCCGTATGCTTCTCATCAAACAACTCTAGCTCTGCAATGCAAGGTGGGAGAAGTTGTGGACCCCTATGTTGAACTCTCACTTCCTCCCACGCCACTTGCTATAGATATATGCACTAATTTGGTTGGAAAACCTATTGGTTGTCACATGAACTTGTTATCTAAACGTTTATCCTCTCATTCTATTGATCCTCTAGATTGTATTATGTTGTGTTCTTTTGTTCCAGACTCCACACTTATTGTTCATGAGGATCAAGTTGTTGACGAAGTTGGTGTTAAGAAGCCAACCTGCGTTGTCATTTATGATGAGTATGTATGGGAATATGAAGAAGAACCTGCAGTGAAGGATGAACTCCTTTTGTTCGCACTTCATCTGTTATTTCCTGACATCTTTTGTGATTTTTTCATTTTTGGCTTGTCCTGTGAAAATCCATCCCTTGATGTTTTTACTTTGAATCATTCACAGAACACACTGGATGTCAATTTTTCATTTGATTACTGAGATGACACATATTTATTTATGAATCCACCCAATATATCATCTTTTATTTCTATAAACTCACAGGGTGAACATTCTTGTTTCTCATCAACCCCTCTGTATGATTCGTCTGATCATGAGGATTTCGATGAACATTTCTAATTTGCTGATTGTGGCTCTCATGATCTCTTCATTCCTTCATTCAATGATGATGTTGATTCATTTCCTATTGATCTTTGTAAGCCACCGACCTTTGATGATCTACCCATTGATGAAGTGGAAACTGCTCAAGTTTTCAAGGCACTCCAGCCTGAGATGATGGTTATGTCAGGTCCTCATTTTCATGAGGTCAGTTCCACTTCTAATAAGAAATTTGTTGAAACATCCCAATATCCTCATAACTCTCTTGTTTGCATTGAAGATCAATCCCATCCATAGATTTCACATCCTCCACTTGAATCACATGATCCCATCGCTAATGTATTGGAGGAATAATACACAACGATCACTCTTGCTAAATAAAAGTTGTCTTTAGTTTACATGTTTTCTTGTTTGCCATGATCAAAGGAGTGTTCATTCTCATTGTATGCACATAGTGTGTTACAACACAATGGTATGCCGACAGAATGTTTTCCTTGCACATTTACTCTTTTCTTTTCTATGGAAGTATTCAAACTTCGAGCATGTTGGTCTTCACTGTATTATCTTTTTTGTGCATTGGTTTACTTGAATATCTTTCTAGTCGATTATGTCTTCACCAACTTGGGTCAGAAAATGTGCCAGTGTCTGCGTTAGAGATATCATTTTATGTGAGTAGGCCCATGCACTGTTTAGCGTAGGAGTAGGAGTACTATTTTCTTTCTTGTTTTCTTTGATTTCTTCTTTGTTTTTCTTGCATTTTTTCCCTTCTTAATTGTTTTTCTTTCATTACTTTTGCTCTTTTGTTCTTTGTTTGTTTTCTTATTATCCACCCATAGGTTAGTTTCACGTGAAACCATGTTTACCTCTTGAACAAGTAGGGTGAAGTACAAGAGGACTTGTACAATGATTGGTTATCTATTGTCCTCTCTCTTTATGAAGAGATTCTTGTCTTTAGTCGGTGATACCCTGGTGGAAAACATGTTCTGTTCATGGTGAATCTTCATGAAAATACAATGCTTGCACTTCTAACTGGTACTCCCTACTCTAATCAATTTTGTTATATTCAGTTAACCCTTGTCAACTTAATGAAGTAGAGTAAGGTGAGGGGGTAAACATTAAAAAGAATAGGAGAGGTATATATAACATACTTCTCGAAAGGGACAACTTCTTCTGCTCTCAATAAGTCAGGATCCCTCTTCTGCCTCATGAAATGAATAAGTACATATGCACAGTTCTCTGAAAGTGAAAAAATGAAAACTGAAAAAATAAAATAAATGAATAATAAGAGAAAGGGTTCCTGCGCAGAGAGGTGTTGCAAGTAACTCCACCAGGATATTGGTCAGGCTCATTGGCAATCGAGAAATTCTTGTGTTCCTACGTGACTCTGTCAGGTACCGTCGACGCCTACTAGCGATGGAGCAACACCATAGATGGAACTAAAACTCTAACAATTATATTAGTTGTGCATCAATATAACCCTCTTCTCCAATTAAAACAAATCAGTTGACTTGGCTTAGTATGTGTGTTGACGAATCAAGAGAATGATAGAGACTCTATCTTTAACTGAAGCTAGTGAAGAACCCATGATGATCAAAGAATCAAACAACACCTCCAGAGGAGTTAGACTTGCTTTTCATGAAACAAGGTCTATATAGAGAGTTCAAGTTCTACCAGTGTATCACCAATGTTGTAGCGCCTACAACCACCCTAAA
This sequence comes from Pinus taeda, assembly GCA_000404065.3. Lineage (NCBI taxonomy): Eukaryota > Viridiplantae > Streptophyta > Pinopsida > Pinales > Pinaceae > Pinus > Pinus taeda. The sequence goes on along the minus strand of APFE031639587.1, from coordinate 232,926 downwards.
AATTTTTGCCTTCGCTTTGATTTGGAGCCCCTGTCATCAAAATCTTAGTAACATGTCTTGCACTGCTAAGGTACCCGTGTTTTATTTGAATTATATTTCACTTTGTAGCTTGTGTTCACTAACTTATTTTTTTTCTGACCAACCTAAAGTTGACCCTGTGACTTGGTTCACATTCGGTTCTTCTGTTGTCTTTGCAAATTTCACAATCCTAGAGGGCAAGCTACCTTGCTTTCATGAATTGTGTAAAGAAGCTCGACAGTCAACCATGCTCTCCATGAATATGTAGAGCAGTCTGATAGACAACCTTGCTTAGATAAATTGCACAGAACATCTAGACACAGATCTTTGGCTCAGGAATTTCACAAACCTAGTTTGAAACTTTTCTTTAGATGGGAAATTGTGTAGAGCATGAGATGCACCCAGAGTCACTCAATCTATGACTTGTGTAGAAGCATTCCTCATGTTGATTTTTTATGCATGTACTGACAAGTTGCCTGGTTCCCTTAAGAACTACAGAATATTCCCATGCATTAATGACAACCTTTCCTAAAAAAAGAAAAAAAGAAAAAAGAAAAAAGCATCGCTAAAAATAGGGATCTATTTTTAGCACTAGGAGTTACATGAAAGTTGATTTTTGAAACTTGCCACCAAGTGCTGCCTTTTCCTATATTTGTGGCATGTGCATCATAAACCCTAAATCTACTAAATATATTTAATGGATGCCCCATATCTCATTTTACACATTCGAACTTCGAGCTCTAGAATTCCCAAGGCATCTACGAACCTTTGGCATAGTCAACACAACATTTCCATGTTATTTTTTCATTTCAAGTCTTTTGCTGCTTTTCTTGTCACTTTAATTTCCTTGGCTTGTGTGAGTGTTGTTTTCCATGTTTTATTGAACGAATGTTTGCATTTTAGTTTTTTTTAACTTGAAGAAGTGGTGTTTCAATTTTTTCATTGTCTTTCTTAAGTGTCACATGCACAACAAAATTTTTTCACTAATGGTCACCGTTGTAGTGACCCTCTCCACTAGCTTCATTATCTGTCTATTTAACAGATTCCTATATTGTTTCTGGTTTAATGCATGATCGTTCATTCTTGTATGCACCATCCTTCACTTACACTTTTAGATCTACTCACTTTTAATTTTCCCTTGGGCAGATTTGGGTTGCCTTGGCTCAGATCTTGCTTTCCTCGACATGCTCTATGCATTCCTAAAATCGAGGCTTTGCCATGGCACCAGGAATTGCACGGAATCTTCTTGTCACTAACTCCCTTCTGTGCTCTACATAGTTTTAGGAGTTACACTCTAGCCTTGCTCACTAGGATTGTGTAATGTGTAGTCCTAGCCAATAGTCAAGCCCAAATGAATTGAATTACATAGTTCTAGTCGATAGTCAAACTAGTTGGAGTGTGCTCTGTGAAGTTCCATTCAGCAACAGGTCTTACTCACAGCTGAGTAAGCACAATGCTCACTTCGAGCTGATAATATCCCAGCCTCCAATAGTCACTACTGCATGATCTTGCCTAACACTAACCCAGTTTGTTGCGTGATCGATCCTTGAAGTGCTTTGTGTTTTTAAACTAAAATTTTCTTACTATGAATGTCTCATCTGTCTCTATGTACATCAATTTTTGAGAAGTCTCTCAACAGTACAGGCATCATCCTTTCCAAGAGATTTGTATCAAAGGGTACCATAGAGAGAAACATTGGAGACATGGTTGAACAAGTGCCAAGAAACTTTCCCATCTATGGAGACACTTAGCTGTTCGTAGAGAAGGACATGAAGATCACATGGCAAGAATTAAAGGACATATTTGTAGACACTTTGAAGGAAGATCTGGAAGATCGAAAAGCGAGTCTTGTACAAGGTTGCATGTAGGTACCTCACTTTCCAATGCGTGGATATAATTCACTGGGTTGTCACACATACCGATCTTGAGATGATAACACTGAGTAGAACCAGTGGAACACAACTTGCCACATTCAAGATAGAAAATTACCACAAGATGTATCACCTGCCACAGCCGATGAACTACATGTTTGCACTCTTCTTCACTCCCAACAACAATGTGAACTCAAGAGATATCATGAAGCATTGGGTAAAAGAGCCATTGAAGTTCAGGACAACACCCAACTAGGTCTACAAGACGAAGTCACTCAAGAGGGTTTACCAACTCCTAGTCATCTTTGCATGTTGCTTCTATGTCAAAGAGAGCACCGAGACCTTACAGTAGAGTTGGGTTGTTATGTTGGATCAATTGGAAAATGAAGGAAGGAATTCCAACTAGTTGGACATGTTGGCTCTTTAGCTAAAAGTGCATGTGTCAAATTCCAGGATTTTTCCTAAGGATGGACAAGCAAGATTCTATATGTTCGTGTAACTTCTTGATGCAATATATGCCCAACAATAGTTCCCTGGAATGGGTTTAAGATGGACACCATCATAGGAAGCTACGAATTTTTATTACAGGTTGCTTTTTTAGTGCTGCTACCGAGGAGTCATGAAAAGGCTCTCTGGACACTTCATCACCTTGTTGTACAAGATGATATTTGAATAATATCTACCTTGCGTGTCCCAAGAAGCGATGCATGCATTGATCAACATTGTAGATTGGTATGCCTCACCCAATGGAACCTTCATTATGATCTTTGGCATAGAGAAGCCTCTGTATGAGCTACTGAGGTTTTCCATGGACAAGCTGGTCATGTAAGAGGTTGCATACAACATCACTACACAGTTTTCAACAACACTATACAGGAGGAAGAAGGCACTATGGCCTACTCTTCCTTTGTCGATTGAGTTGTACAAGATATGTACCTTGAAAGATGTAGATGTCAAGACTAGAGACTTGACAAAATTCATATTTGAAACAAAGAGTTTTAATCCATATGATCCTCACTACATATGCAAGAACTAATATGTGAAGATGTACTTCACATGGTTCCATGGGGCATGTCATTAGCCAAAGAAAGATCCTTGGAGGTATTTATATAACTCCTGTAGGCTCAATGAACCAAACAACATGCCTGTAGAAAGCAAAATGGAACTACATGTGGAAGCAGCATAGAAAGCAACAACAACAACAATAGTGACCAGTAAACCATGACAAGACAAAAGAAAGATGAAGATTGTCGAGAGCACAAAGGCTGAGAAAAACTAAAATTGCCAATAAGATCCACTTGTTGAAAGAGTAACTTTGGAGATAGATGCAAATACATGACAATGCTACAAGAGAGTATCATAGAGAAAGAGGGAGAAGAAAAGATTGGAAGAAAAAGAGAGCAAGTTGTAGGAAACAAAGAAGAAGATGAAAACAAAACAAGAGCTCAGAATGAAAAAGAATGAAGAAAGGTAGAAATACGAATAGGAATAAGGATAAGGCACACTAACAAAGGAAAATTTGAAAATAGAGGTTGAGATAGTAGAGAAACTAGTAGATGATGAAGAGGGTGAGCAGGTGAAAGTTTGGGAACTTGCTAAGTAGGTTGATAAGTTGGTTGAGGCAACAAACATGAATACAAAATAGGAGCTCGAGGACCAAGACATTGATCTCATGCCAAGAGCATCTAAGGTTGTACCATAGTCTCCACCACCTTTAAAACCACAACCAGTCATGAGCAAGCAAGGAGAAGTTGTTCTCCTTGATGATGATTTGGAGACAGATGTGTACAATGTGGAATTTGACGAGATACATCATAGGATCATACATCACCTATGCACAGAGAAGAAAAGGTGATTGTACAATATTTTAGAAGACATGTACTTGCCATGGCCAAGTCTTGTAAGGCTTATATAGAAGCCACAAGTGCGATTGTAAAGTTCTTTATAACAAAGAATGATCAATTGGTGAAGGACTTGCAAGAGGCCAAGAAGAGAATAGAGCACTTTTCGGGATCAATTTTGGTGGCCACCATGCATACCATGTATAGAAAATTTGTCACCGTGCACAAAGCGGTCTTCCATTTATACAGTTTTCAGCAGTAGTGCTTAGAGACGGCCCAAACTATCAAAGACATTCACTGTTATTGCACACATGCAAGAATGGAAAATGAGGTAAAAGGGATCCCCACTCTACTTGCACAAGAGGATGAAGCCAGAGGTTGAGCTAGAAAAAGCATGAATTTAGATGAACTATGAGTAGCTTCCTCCGCTCATCAGTAGCATCAAAGATTCCTATGCATGTTTTTTCAGGAGTATGGATGTTATTGTGCGAATGCATAAGATCCCTTCCATCAAAGCCCTGACCCAGGCCATGAGGAAGAACCAAGTCATGTTTGATGTTGAAAAGTACATAGAGGACTTGATGCGCGAAGCCACCAACAATGAGTTGCAGCTCAGCTAAGCGAACATGGAAAGTTACATATGTGGTCCAACCACACTCATGATAGTCCTACGCATGTTTTAGGATGAGCTAGACAGAAGGTTGAGAACCATATACCTTGAAGAGATTGAGGCAAGAGTCCACTTTGGCAAAGATGTCATCAAATAGTATGAGGATACAATACTATAATACCAAGTTTGGCATTATTTCGTCAACAAAGGCCATCACGATGAGTTTACCAAGTTGGTCTTTCCACAAGACCCCGACTGATGTTGTTTGTCATGTTAGGCTGATTTAAGCCTATTTTTGTCCCATATGGGTATATGTGGAAACTCTATTATTGTAAATATGTTTTAAGTGAAATTCCAAGTGTCATTAATGGAATGTGAACATTGATTGTTGTAATTTGAAGAGTTATGAGTGTAGTCCGAGAGTCAAGAGTGAATGGCAAGGGTCACCCCACCATTTTCTATATAAAAAACCTCATAACTCATAGTACGGGATTTTGGGAGCCAAGATTTTGGCTAGGTATTAATTAGAGAAGTCTTGGAGAGTATTGTGAAGAGCTTTGGCTTCACCACAGTGCAGAGTGAGTACATCTCTTTTGGAGGAGCAGGCGTTGTTTGCTATAATGTTCCACAATTGGGGCTAGTGGCTATGAATGGTGTATGTATGATTGGAACTTTCACTTTATATAATATAACAGAGCAATCGTGTTTTCATGCATATGTTGTCATTGTAGTTGAACTATTCTGGTTGCTTTAGCAATGTGTGTTATTTAACTTACACTTTCATGAAGGAACTATTTTGTATATGATTGTATGAATTTTTTTGAAGACATACTGTTGGTTTAACCCATCAATTTGGATTATGGACTATTCTTCTTTTGATCTTGTGATGTACTTAAACTCATGTGTTCCTTTTAGGTTGTGTACTCTTACAAGCTTCTAAGGGACACACTTCCTTTTCCCTTCCGTGTGTTATAACTCCCATGCATCTCACTTGACTCGTTGCAAGGTCACACACTTGCTTCTGATAAATATATCGCACTTACCTTTGCATGTTATCATAGTCAAGAGATTGCTTTACTACCCACTTATGGGACTCCTACTCCAAATAGTCTGAGGTCTAATTGGGACTTCTTACAGAGGAGATCTCATGACATGTTGGTTGTTCCAACACCATCAAAACCTCATAATGCATGATCATTTCCTCCCTACAAACTAACCAAGTGATAAGTGGTTTATGAGAACAAACCCATCAATACCATACAAATTGATTCTATTCTAAATATAAATATGCAATGCATACCTTTTGTGTGTTCGACACAACATGTAGATCAAATAATTGTTCCATATGTAGTATCCATCTCACTAGATTCTTTCCATAAAACTTCCTCATATCGATCTTTTCAATGTGGTTATTTTTCAACTCACTATGTGAGTCTCTAAAATCATAATTTGTATTCATTTTATCCTCATCCTGATTTTCATCAAGTACCTTATCACTAATAGGAAGCATTTCTTGTAGTAGTTTTGTCAAACCTTCCTTCAAATCTTCCTGGTCCCTTTCGAATTATTTTTTTAAACCATCCTTCAAGCCTTCCTCTTGACATTCGTCATTGCTTCCATGTTAGATTTCGAACCATCCATCTTATATTCTAGTTCTTTTTTGGTTACTCTTTCTGAGAGTGAAGTTTCTTGCACTTGATCTCCTAATTTTGATATATCTTGCTTCATTTCTTCCTCTTATTCATGTGTCATATAAGAGATTTCTGTTTCGTACTAGGTGTATCCATTATTGTTTTGAGGAATTTTGAAATAAAATTATGATATCTATCCTTCAATATGCCCTTTAAATCACTTCAAACTGATACACACCTGTTTCTTACTTTTTAGGATCTTGATATTGAAGTTGTTATATTTCTATAATTTTGAATCTTGAAGGTCTGAAATTCTATCCTGTAATATTCCTCTACATCTTATTTCCAAACCAAAAAGTCATGCCAATATTAGATTCTTCAAGAAAGATTTATACCCAATCTCCCATGATGACCATACTATAGACTAGTTCAGTAGGTCGAACTTGTATGGATTGCCACGTGTCATTTCTTCCCCCTTTCGCCTTAAACACTATACCAAAAACACTACAATCTATAATCTTTCAAGAAATTTTTACAAAATTCAAATCCAGTGCTCGAAGAGAAAGTTATTATGATTTTTGCTAGGTCACATGCTTAAGATGCAATTCTGGAGCCTGCAAAAACCCTAACTTCCTCATATCATACATATGAAAATATAGAAAGAAAATATATAAAATTCATACACACAATTTTCTAATATTTCGACTCCATGTGGTTGAAATTTAATCTTCTGAAGCCTCTTATAAAAAAAATTATGGTAAAATATCCATGATGGCCTGTTTGAAGAAGCGAAACCCTAGAATCCAAAGCTCTCATACCAAATGTTATGAAATCAACTCACAAAATATAAGAAAGTATAGATAAACAACTTAAAAATTATCCTCTTTAAGGATGAAAACTTCTTTTAATAGACAAATGAACAAGTCTTGGATGATACGAATGACAATACCTCCTTTGCATATATAGGAGTCTAAGGGGTCATCATATAATCATAGCCTACATAACAATAATATTGTAAGGGCACAACAATAACAATAGTGGGATTCTATGGGTCACAATAATAACAATATGCAGACTACATTGGAAAAATAATAACAATAATGGGGCTAAGCTAACAATAACAATAAGGATCTACACCAGTATTATAGGGACCTAACGCTAACTAACCACTCTATATGTCCAACCCCTGAGTTAACTTGATTTTTACCTAAACTAGACCCCTAATCACTCCCATAACAATCCCTCCATTTCACTAAAACCCTCTAGTAGATCCCACAATAGGGCCTCCATGAATGCATACATTTCCAGCCAGTTCAGTGCTAGTGAGCATGGGATTTAAGCCAATTTTTCAGTGCTAGGACCCATGTCTCTACCCAGAACTTAATGAAACACTTAGACGTGATAAATAACAAGACGACAAGGCCTCTAATGCAAAACTTGAGCACATAACTGACGTGACTCATCCTAAACATGACAGGAATTTCATGAAACACATAATGAACATGTAATGTGCAGGTCATAAAAAAAAATATGTACATAGGGGCCTCATACTTATCTTTGATTCATCAAGAAGGTCAAATTTTCTCTGGAAATAGTTGCATTATCATCTATTAGCTCATTCATTCATTAACATGTTATATACTAACCAAAACATGATAACAACTATAACTCAAGTCTGTCGTAAACCATGCTTATAACTAGCATATAACCAGAGAAATATCATTGCTAGAAAAACCATTCAAGCCACATAATAACAAGTATATTTACACATAATACACAAGATAAGAATAGATCTTATTAACATATATAAATCTATCCAAATCACAGACTTCCATGTACCACTCGACCATATATTAGCTTGAACCAAATCTTTCTTTTAGCCAATCACCCCCATGCCATATTACAAGCATGAATGTGGGACTCACAACAAAAAAACCATTGCTTCCTTGCGCCCTAACCCTATCCTTCAATATATTTGTCAAATATTCCTTCGCCCAAACCCTCATCTATACAACCAGGCCTTACCACAATCCCACCATTATCGGTCAAGGCTTCCTAGTTGAACCAATAAACATACACTACCAGGATTTACTGCAATGCCACCACATACCAATCCAGCAATCACTAGGCCTATACAAGCATGGATGCCTCTAAATCTCTCCACCTAAACCGTGAGGAATTATTTGGTCTCCATCGTCATGCTTTACTGTATATCCTACCATTTACCACCCAAGGATTCCTAGGCCCAATGAGGGTACACATAACCAGGATTTACCACAATCCCACCTTACAGGTCCAAGGATTCCTAGGCCTTGTGATTTTTTCCCAAGACCACCTCATTTAGTTTTGAGACCATCCAACAATACAACTCAACCAAATGAAAGAACCCCATCACACCATTTCTATCTAGAAATGATAAGGAAATGAAAAAACCACTATCACACTTGGAAAAACCCATGCTAATGATAGAAAGAGAATTAAATACATACATTCATATACCATTCATGCCAAAAATAGCAGGGAAATCATACATGCAACTCGATACTTGCAAGTAATCCCATTGTAGCCACTTGACCTAACTCTTCCAATCTTGAGCTTTGCTTCCCTTTTATTTCTTGTCATTCTTTTTCCTTCCTTTCTACAATGCTAGTGTTCTCAAAGAATGCTCTAAGTGTGAAAGAGTATGAAAGAGTAGACAAAAAAGAGAGAGCTCCAAGATAAAACTAAGAAAAGGTTGTGAAATTATTCTCATAAGCCTTTTTATCAATTATTTATCTATTTTCTTCAGTTTTTATTATTTTCCTTCATTTTCCTCCTCACATGCAACATGTGACCTTTCACTTTCCTTTTCTCCTAATTTCCATTATTTTCATAAATAAAATGGCAATTAATCCCTATTTCATTTCCAAATCCTTTACCATTTCCTTTCCCAACTACCCCTCTAGCCATAATAAACCAAATGAACACCTTCTAGGACATTTTCCCCGTCATTTAGCTTGTAATACGTCTCCCATGTCCTTGGTCTTATTTTTCATTTATTAACTTTATTACATGAAATTTTAACATGGGGTTGGTACATGCGGACAAACTATCATTTCAAAATAAGGGTAGAGATATTGGGTGGAAAGGGCATTATGTGACAACTAAGATGTAGTAACAATTTTGATTTGGGGGGGTCTATGTATCATTGTTTGTTTGTTCCATGGAATAGAGTCATTACTATGTTCACATTTCTTTCTTCATCATAGTCATCTATGGTTCCTCCCCTAACAATGTGGTGTTTCTCCATCAAATTTGACACTATAGTAAATTATGAAATTATGGAAATGAGCTTGGTCTTATTACCATGAATAATTGATAGAGGATTTGTGGAATTCAACTAAGTATCTCCAAATTTGAAATGTTAATTTGATAGTACATGTACATAAATCAATCGAGACACTAATTTAGTAAACGAAGGTCAATATGGATGTTGGATTTTCTGGAGCCAAATTCAATGCCACCAACGATGACATCCTCTAGAATTCTATATTTCTCCTTCAACTGAACACTTTGGAATGACTTATTAACTCATTCACTAATTTAAATTCATGACTTGAATGCATAGTTTCTTAGGACAAATGGGGAAGAAATCAAAATTATTGACCAAACAAGTTGATTAAAATGCATTGCACTTATCTCTCAATTCTCAGTATATATTAACTTATTTATTTTGTTAGGCACTTCTTTATAAAACTAAATTGGTATGTTTGTCCTACATAGTTATCAATCGAAGCCCTTCTTTTTGGAATGGAAAATACGTGAAAGTGATTCTCCCTTATTTAATCTTATTACAACTATTTTCCTTGAATTTGTTTTAGTATAATATCTACAAATTTCTGTTAAGAAAAAAAGCAATAGGAAGACACTTTTAACCCTAACTGGAGTCTTAATATAGTTCTAAGGAAAGTTTATTCTCTACCCAATTAATTAAAATTTAAACATTCTCTATTGATTATTGATTGGAGGGAACAATTAGATTTTTATTAATACAAATTAAAACATGAATTTCAAAAAATGTCTTAAAGATTGTTAATACAAGTTTGAAAAAATAATGCATGAGAGTCATGTTTGTAATTTCCAAGACATGTTTTTAATAACTTATCCCATTAAGGTTCCTTCTCTAGTTGATCACTATATCTTTTTCACGTCACTCTTAAACTTTTCTTGGAATAGAAAGATTTATTTAAGCACCCATAAAAAGTGAAAAGTTTCATTTTATAACAATTGAGCTTCATTAGGTTACATTCAACAATTAAGCAATAAGTAGTTGAAATGTTTCCTCATTAGGAAAAACCATCATGAATACAAATGTTAGTAAAGATTGAAGTTTGTGAATTCATTCTAATAGAATATTGAAATATCACTCTATATAAACAATATTTATACGCATTATTTCCTACTCAAATATATCAGTTATTTTGAAAAACTTAACCATTTTTCAGTGCCCCAGTATGAATTATATACTTTTTAAAAGCTTTTGTAACCATCGTATATTTTACAGTCAGTCATAACTATCGAATATCTGACTCCATATGGAACAAACTATTGGATATCTGACTCCATTCCAACGGAGAAAATAGTCAGATCCACAACATGCTCATCGCATTGGGCTATGATGAAGTTGATTATCCAATGTTGAACCATCATATATATCACTCCATATTGATGGAAGAAACTTTCAGATCCATGACACTCCTATCACACTAGAGTATTATGAAATCACTTATCCACGACCAATATACGATGGGATTTTCAAGTTGTTGGAGTCGAATATATGACCTCATAACGTCAGATGTTGAAACATATTCTTGACATATTGGTGGGTGGACATCTAACTTTATGCCCTTCAAAGTTCCGACGATAGCTCTGAAGTCTATTGGCATTGAATATATGACCAGAAAGCATCATTTGACTAAAGGCACTTTTGGCCATCTTGGGCCTCGAATATTCAATCTCTGGCGAGTTGAATATACAATGATTAGTAAAGGGTCGACTATTCAACACAATACCAATCTAAAAATTATGACTCTAATGTGTCACATAGCAAATGAAATGAGTTGAATAGCCAATGAATATACATCAAATTTTTACCCTATTTGAACTAGTTCCTATTTCTATTGTTGTTTGTACAAATCTATTTTTGAGAAAGAATTGTCCCCAATCTTCTCTTTTTCCTTGTAACTCATGTAAAATTAGTATTTTCACCATTCCAAAACGATAAAAACTATGCTCAAAATTTTGAGTTTTTGCATTTCCTTTTCCATTTTTCTCAAAATATTAATTAAATAAAATGGAAGGTTGAGTTCTTCATTACCTTTAAAATGCATCAACATCCTGAGATGATAAAAGAAATCCAATCCATAGTGGCCTTCAAACTCACATACTTTTGGTAATAATTATAGTGCCATGCGATTTCTTTCTCAATAACCTCATTAGAATAAATTTTGTGCAATTTACAACTTTATCGGATCTTTTAGTAGACATTTTTACCCATCCTCATTCAATTTATAATTTTTTAACAACTTCTCATATTCAAGAGACGATTCCATCATTATTTCTATAAACTTATCTAAAATTTGTAGTTATAGATCAACAATTTGAGCCTGAACTCCATTAAACATCCCAACAAACTCTCACAAGACTGGTTCATGTCCACCACTAAATATTTTGTGAAAATTGTAGCTAAATTAGATTGTGAAATATTCATCTACATTTTGGATAATACTCCAACATCTTGAACACGTTTAATTTATTTTTTACCATGAAATACATGGCTTAGGAACTTGTTACACACACAAAGTATTAAGGGTTTCAATCCCACTCTATATTTTTCATAGCCACTGATGGAACTAGAAATGAGATGGAAAAACAATTTTAACATTTGAATCGAGTGTAAGAAACAATGCATGCCACCCCACTGACTGAATATACAAATAATGAAATTGAATTAAATCGTGGAAGTGGTAAACCATCATCACTATTTGCATGATTTCAAATTCCATCAGCGTAATTACCAATATATGTGTCATATCTCTGGCTGTGTTTTAGTCAGCATGACGATGTAAGGTGAAAAATTATGAAATTTGAATAGAATAATAAGATTGGAATACATAAGGGGCTAGGATGATAGGAAAATAGGTTAATGCTAAGATGAGACCTAGTATTGCAACAATAATTTTGAAACTCCTAAGGCTAACAACTTAAATTATCAACCCGAGCTTCCTACAAAATTAGGAGGGGCCAAGACTTTATGTGAAGCAGACAGCTTCCACTTCCTATTTTGAATCCCTTTAATGCAAGTGAAATAAGGAAATAAAACAACTTCAAGTGAAAAAATATTTAGGTAAGCTGCTAGTCCTAAATTGCAAAAGGTAAATAACCATAAACAAGCCTACTCTACTTTTGCTTGAAACTAAAATACAGAAAGGAAATCTACTCTATTTGAAAAAATGTAAATTATAAATACAACTAAGTAAATCTAATCTATCTTTCTACAAAGGAAATGAAATTAAATTAATTGTATTTTTTTTTTTTGCAAGAAAGGAAATTCCTATATCACTCTTGCAAGAAGGAAATCACACTTTGGATAAGGTAAGCTGGTGAAAAGAAATCTAGATTAGTTGCATAAATAAACATTCAAGAAGCAAGAAATGTAAGAGATAAATGGAAACCTAAAAAAGCCTCAACTCAGACAAAGTGGTCTCATATAATCTATAGTATATAAATCTACTTCTACCATGAATTTGGAGTGAATTTGGGCAAGGAAGATATCGAAAGCAAATTGCTACAAGATGTTTGTTGCCTGAGTTAAGTTGGCAAATGCCCAAGAAAATCAAATGAAAATGAGCTGGGGTATATTTTTTTATTAACTAAGATGTACTAGGACTAAAATATCAGTGGAAATAATCAAAAGGCATCCTTGTGAAGATGTGCTAAAACCTAGTAGAAAATTGATACTCTAAAAAACCAAAAATTCTAGAACTAGTGAGCTAGTTAACCTACCAATTATCTCACCCGATCAAGTGAACATTATATGATGTAGATTCTGTTATTAAATAATTAGTCTTAGTACTTAATACAAGTTTAATCAACTCAAAATATCATCTTTAACGCATGCTAAAATAATATCAGAAAATTACTACTATTTTGCTACAGGATACTCCAAAAAATTTTAACTAGTAAATCAATCCAAGTATATGAATCATGGATATGACATTGGAATGTTGTTCTAAAGATTATTCATTCCTGTAACTTCATAAATAACCCGTCAATAACTCAATTCAATCATTTAACTAATACAAACTACATCAAATGAAGCATGGATAGTAAGTGCAGAAAAAGGAAGGATAAGGAATGCAAGTGAACAAGACATTCAAATAAGATAAAGAGATTGTAAGATAGTGATATGAGGCTCCTATGGTGGCTGAGCTCAAGGATACTCAGAGTCCTATGAAGGAAACCAAGCCTTAGAAGCTAAAAATGACACAAAACTTCATTCTTTGAATCAATCGAGGTGCATCCCTGCTAGAAATGAAAGTAGAGCTGCTAAATAACAAATTTCTCTCCACAATAAGGCTATGAAATGCATTCCCCTAGAGGAAAAATTGAATTTAGACTTACAAAAATAGACAGGGAAGCATCTTCCTTGAAAGGAGACAAATTTCCCTTCCAAAATCCCTCAAAAAGTGGATTTAGTTCCCAATACTAGGAATCCGCATTAAATGACGGGGAGCAAATTCCTAGATCTTCTCAATCACTCAAGCTCCATAACATGTTCAATAATTTCATACTACTTAGCTCCTTTATTATACAATCTTAATCCAACTTGTAGGAGGGAAAAAATCCATATATTATCTCGTCCTCCAAATCTTCATAATCAGCCTAATATCCTCACAATATTATACCAAAATAAATAATATTAGACACTTAATATGCAATTATCTCTAAACCTTCCTAATCAACACATTAAAGCTAAAAATATTTCATCCAATGCAAAAATAGAGGTTTAATGTGCTAAAGGATATATATGGGCCATAATCTGTGTCTAATTTAGAGGGCCATCATAACCCCCTATTGAATGTGTTTCTCATCCTCTCACCTTCTTAGTGACCTACATGTGCCTCATTCGTCACCCTAGTGGAATCCCTAGCATCCAAAGCTACATAAAAAGAAATTTTGGCTCATATTCTCTTGCTCCATCCTCTTCCTCTTCTTCACTAGTGTCAACATTTTCTTTTGCAGCTTCTTCTTTTGTAGATCTATCCTTTTCTCCAAGGAAAAGTCTCCATGTCTATGTCCACAAATTTTTCCCACGATACAAGTTTTCGAACATTATACAACAAATATATCATAACTAACATCCTTTATGAGTTTGTGGACTCTGTTTGATTGAAATTGCCCAACCCCCCCCCGCCTCCCGTGATTGCCATTGTGATTTTGCAAAGTTTGGTAAACCAATACTCCCAATCTACTACTAGTTTAGAGATTTTCTAAGTAATTAGAATATGGGTAAAAGAGGTCTTTCTTCATATTGGTTAGAGGAAGGAAAAGTTCGGGCTCACCTCAAAAACATTATATTTTCATTTCTTATCTTGCTCAAATTAAAATAGACATTCAAATTTCAAATTTTGTATGCCCAAACTGTTATCAAATGTTTTTTAGAGGATGCATTGTTGAATGAATGAGAGGGTTTGCAAGTTTCTTGTCAACATATGCCAAAGAAAAATGTGTATTTATCCTTATATTAGATGTCCATCTTCAAATATAGGGTTTGGTGGATGGAATTTCTTAGAAAGTGCTCTTTCATGGCCTTCTAGACTTTCCTATACCACACTATCGTATCCTATAGCATATTGTCTCAATCTTGTAGCAACCTATTATGTTCCTGTAGTAGTTTTTTCTAATCCTAGAGCAATTATTTCTACGTACTCTAGCCCCTCTAGAATGGTTTATGGAAGAAATAGCTCTGGAAATTTTTTTTCCAACACCAATGGTATACCTCCTTTGCTTAAAATACAATTTCTTTATGTGCCACATGAGGCTCTAGCTCACTTAAGTTAGTGGTGGTTCGGTGGGAGTGAAAGAAAATTGCATTCCAATCTCAAGTAAAGTTCATCTTCATGTTATGATTCTCATCTTCACATGAGAAAAAATTCACGCTTCAATTTATTTCATTTTTAGGTTTCTATTAAAGGATATGCAGTGAAGGATTTTTGCAAGAATTCACAGAGTTTTCATTTTGCAGGAGGTGGAGAGGATTAAGTACTTACCCCTTTCTCATAAAATCCTTCAAAATTATAGGTTTTTGCGGCCAATAGTGCTCAAGATGAGGCCCCTTTTTCCATCTTGGGATAATCATGTCGTAGGCACAGTGTCTCCTGTAACATCTACTATCTCCCTTGTAGCAGTTGTTATGTGGTCCTGAAGCTTCTCTATGGTAGCCTATGAGATTCTTGGTGTAGATTATTCAACCTCCAATGATGGAAGTGGTCCCCTTTACCATTTTAAAACTTAAACTATTTGTACAAATAAACCTCAATCCTCATTTATTCCCTTTTGTGGCTAGGTGGTGGGATTAGCTTGTTGTATATCTGGCCACACCTACCACCTTCAACGCTTCCTCATTGACCTATTGGCCCACCCTTGTAGTTATTATATTTTTTTACTTTTTATTTTATCCATGTGTGACGAGGGAAAGATAACTTCAACTCACTATTTCGAGGTGGTCGATATTTCTAAAGAATCCTTAGCTTATAAAACTCCATATCTCATGCTTTAATAATTTTTTTTTAACCATAATACTCTCAAGAGGAGAGGTGAAGAAAAATGCATACCTATGCCTACCTTATTTTGAACTGTTGTAGATGCATGCATGCTTCTCTTGAACCAATGATTGATTTACTGGCCTCTGAAGGTGTCATTTGAGAAAAACAATATGATGATGTTGTTTGATATGTATTTGAATGATGAATTATTTCTTTGATACAATTTTTCTAGTGTTTGATCTACTTCTTCCGAAGTGGATTTGTGACTTCTTTAAATGTCAAGGATTGTGTCTTGATGCTTCATGGTGGCCAAATATTCACTCCAAAGCTGAAATAATCTTGTGCCTTTGGTTTTTTTGGATCTATGCAGGTTGTAATAGGATTTGTCTCCTTCGTATAATAGTCACTTAGTCCCTTCCAAGACCTCATATTGCTTCATGAACTACATTCAGTGACATGGATACATCATGATGAGCATAGGGACAGGAGTAGGAGCTCTGATGGTGGTGAGGATAAGACCCTCATTTATATGAGTTCACAGAGTAGAGATACTCCATGCCTCCTTCTAACTTCTCTACCACATCTTCTTCTTCTACTTGCACATGATAAAGCTGGGGGGGTGGTGTTTGTGGGGTTGAAGAAATAATTTTTATTTTTATAAAAATCTTTGAATGAGATTGCTAATGCAATGGAACGAAAGATACCTAATGCAAAATTTTCGTTTTTTGTAGAAAAGAAAGAGGGAATTATTCCTGCTCTGACACATTCCACGGTAATGACATCAGAAAGGAATGAGCCCTGTTATTGCAACAAGAATGTTGCAACTCCAAAGGCTACTGACTTAAATTATCAACCCAGACTTCATACAAACCTAAGAGGGGACAATGTTGTAGGTGCATAGATACCTTCTTCTTCCTATTCTGACTCCCTTTGATGCAAGTGAAAGAAGGAAAAGAAACAAATTTAAATGAGAAAACATCTAGGTAAGTTACCAATCATAAGTTGCAAAAGGTAAATAACCATCAACGAACCTATTCTACTTTTGCTTGAAAGTAAATCATAGAAAGGAAATCTATTCTATTTGCAAAAAATGTAAAGCATAATGACAACTAAGTAGATTTAATCTATCTTTCTAGAAAGGAAATTACATTAAAATATTTACATTCTATTTTGTAGGAAACAAAAGACCTATATTACTCTTGAAAGAAGGAAATCACATTTTGCATAAACTAAATTGTGGAAAGGAAATCTAGACTAGTTGTAGAAATCAACATTCAAGAAGCCAGAAATGTAAGAGATAAATGATGACATAACCAAGCCTTAACTCAAAAATAGTGGGCTCATAGCATCCACAGGTTATAAATCTACATCTACAGTGAATATGGGCAAGGAAAATCTCAAAAATAAATTGCTACATGATTTCTACACGATGTTTGTTGCTCAAGTTAACCTACCAAATGAATAAGAAAATAAAATTAGAATGAGATGTCATAAGACTCCAATACAAGAGTAATAATTCAAATATACCCTTGTTAATATGTGCTAAAAAATAGCAGAAAATTACTACTCTAAAAACCATAAATTTTAGATCTAGTGAGCTAGTTAACCTACCAAATGCCTAACCTGATCAAGTTAAATTGCTATGGGGTAAATTTTGTTATAAAATATAATTTTATTATGAATAAATACATGTATAATCAACTAAAAGGAGCCTCACTAACATGTGCTAAAAAACGACATGAAATTACTACTATTTTGCTATATGATACTTCTAGAAATTCCAAATTGGTGAACTAGTAAACCAATCCAAGTAGATCAATCACGGATATGACTTTGCAATGTTGCTCTAAAGATGAATTATTCTTGTGACTTTGTGAATAACCTTAAAATCAAATCACTTCAATAGTTTAACAAATATAACCTACACCAATGAAGCATTGATACTAAGTGTAGAAAAAATGCAAGAATAAGAAATGTAGGTGAACACGACATTCAAAGAGGATAAATAGATTGTAAAATGGGGCTCTGAGGCTCCTCAGATGTCCAAGACCAAGAAAAATCAAAGTAATATGAAAGGAAATAAGCCTTAGAAGCTAAAAATTATTCCTTTGAAGGAAACCAAGCCTTAGAAGTCTAAAATGACACCAAACTTCACTATTTGAATTAGTCTAAGTACATCCTTGCTAGAAATGAAAGTAGAGCTACTAAATAAGGAGTTTTCTCTAGCATAAGACTAAGAAATCCATGATCCTAGGGGAAAATTCGAATTTATACTTATACAAATATATGGGGAAGCATCCTCCTTGAAAGGAGACCACTTTCCCTTCCAAAATCCCTCAAAAAGTGGATCTCATTCCCAACACTAGGGGTATTCATTAAATGAAAGGGATCACATTCCTATATTTGGTCAATCACTAGAGCTCCATAATTTTTTCAATAACTTCATAATATGTTGTTCATTTATTATCCAATTTTCGGCAATCCTGTAGTAGGGACCATGGCCCTAGATAATCTCATCCTCCCAGTCTTCATAATCTTCCCAATATTTTCACAATATTCTACAAAAGAAAATAATATTAGACACAATATGAAATTATCTCTAAAACATCCTAATGAACATATTAAATATAAAAAAATGTCATCCAATGCAACAATATAGGTTTAATTTGTTGAAGGATGCTCAAATGGGCCCTAGTTTTTGTCTAATTTGGAGGCCCATCAATATACATTCATAGGAGTTAAAAAGGTTTCTATCAATTTATACAAGATTTACACTTTAGAATAGCAATTAAGTTAGTAATTTTTACCTTAATTTTACCTTATAATTGTAACCCTCAATTGAGAATATTGGACGTAAATGTTGATGTTCACTTTGAACATTTCCTTTTGTTGCATTTCGATGAAGATATTGCATGAAACATGCATCCACCTTAGAAGGATTAATGACAATGATTGCATGAAATGATGTTAAAAAGGGAAAAAGAATATATATAATTCTAAGATTCAAGAAGCTATAGAAACATAAGATTTGAAAATATATGGATGTGGTGGACCCCAAAATAATTTTGAATACATTGTGCTTTGGATCTTGAATGCTAAAACAAATTCTATAGATTGTCACCTTCATGAAATGTCAAACAAGTTGAGTTATATTGATCTCCAATGAATTATATTGAATTATATTGATATTGATCTGAAATGGTTATGTAGCTTAATAACTGCTATAACTTCTTTTGAAATTCACTTTCTAGTACCCTAGTTTTAAAATAAAGTTCTTGTTCAATTGCACCAAAAAGATGATTTTTACAATTAACATTATTGCACCAAGATATATATATATATATATATATATATGGCCTGTATGGGTGCGACCCAGGTTCAAAGGTATTTTAGCCAAGCAAATCTCGGTACTATTGGCCCTTTCGACAATAGTCTATGGAGCACGAACTGAGGTCTGACCCAAAGTAGTATGGGAGGGTGATAGAACTAGGTTTCTACACCATAGGGATGTCTAACGAGCTTCTGGGGGTCTACGGTTTGACCTCGCGCACAAGTCGCTATGCACACTTGCTCTTCCTTCACAACCTGCAATGTTGCTTCTGTGCAGCTCTATTCAGGGTGCAACACGTAATATCCAATTCCCTTGATATTTAATCTATTATAATCTGGTTATCTAACTTGTTTATGTAAGACTAAGGATTATTACAACATAATCAACAATCTTATTAGTGCGTGCGATAAATAAAACAGTTCAAATGTAAAGAAGGTAATGCACAACAGATACATAGAAATAGGAATCAACTTCTATTTATTTATCTTCAATCGTGATTACAGACTCGACACAGCCCTGCGCACTCAATTGTGGGGGTCTGTGCACTCAGTTGCAGACTCTACTAGGCCTCTGCATACTCAGCTATAGAGCCTCTTCCTACTACTACGACCCAATACACTTAGACTCCTACTCTAAGCTCGAACCATTCGTCTTCTTTTTTCTTCTTCCTTTCACTCCCTTTACAACTTAGAGCCTCACTCTATTTATACAATCCCATGGTCCGTGGACCATGGGTAGGTAGACATGACTTTACATTACATTACATTAGTTTAGGGCAGACAACCGTATGACTTAACCTATGCTTTGAGCTCGGCACCCACAAATCGTGGAGTCTTACAATACCTTTAACTAAAACTTGGGCTTTGAGCTCGTAAACATGTTGTGGGGGAATTCCATGCCCAATAGGCCCCCAACACAATCATTGTGGATCATACTGAGTCACTCTACTAGTACGGTGATCTTGGTGCGAAGCCCCTCCAACTGGTCCCGTACTGCTCGGAGGTCCGCGATGCACTATTCTACTGTTTGCTAGACCCGCTGCATTCTTTCTTTTGAATCATTCGTCTCTGAATTGTGTCCTTTGCTTCATACTGGCATCTAGTGCATATGTTTATAGTCCCGCGCACTTGTCCAGCTCTTCAAGTCACGAAGACTGTGCGTCGGCCAGTTAGTTAGAGAGCCAATCCACTCGTGTAGGGTTTCAAGCAGCTGCCTCTTACTTTGCCTAGGAAGGGTTCTCCATTTAGTTTGACTAACTACACTGTGCCTCCATCTGTGACCTCCTTGACCACATATGGACCCAGCCAGTGCATTTTGTATTTTCCCAGAAATTTTTCAAACTTACTGTCATACAGTAGTACTCAGTTGTTTACCTTGAATGTGTGCAACTTGACATGGTGGCATGCCAAGCCTTTTCACATTGTTTTTGTACCTGTTGATGAACTCTAGCCAGAAACCATTCTTCCTCGAGTTCTTCTAACTGTGCGAGCCTTTCTTCTAGAGCTTCGCTGTCCATCATGCCTGTGAGCACTGCTATTCATAGACTAGGTATGACGTATTCCATTGGCATGACAACTTCCATAGCATAGACCAACCAGAAGGGTGTTTGTCCGATCAATTTCTTGCATGTTGTTCTATATGCGCATAACACAACAAGTACGTGTAGGTCCCAGTCATTCTACTGTGCGTTACATACTTTGGTCAGTGCAATCTCCAGTATTTTATTGAATGCCTCAACTGTCCCATTGGCTTGTGGGTGGTATAGTGTACTTTTTTGATGATACACCTGGAACTCTTCTGTGAGTGCTCTGATGGTTTCATTCAAGAAATGTGTTCTGCAATCGCTTATTAAGATTTTCGGATAGCCAAATCATGTCAACACGTTTTCGAACAAAAACTTTTTAGTCGTAGCGGCTGTGCAGTCGTTGATAGGCTGTGCTTCCACCCATTGTGTCAGGTACTCTATTGAGGTGATGATGTAGCACACACTCGTCTTTCCCTAAGGTTTGATTGTGCCTACAAATTCTATTGCCCATTTCTTGAATGACTACAGTGTCATTTGGGGATTTAGTGGCATCACCTCCCTTCGTGATGGTTCTCCCATCCTTTGACATATATTGCAGGCCCTATAATGCGCTTTCAAATCTTGGTGCAATGTTAGCCACCATAGCCCTGCATTAAGAATTTTCTAGGTAGTCGCACATCCTGCATGGTGTTCTCCTGCAGTGCCCCCATGTGCTTCCGTGAGGATCTGACCTCATTTGAATTTAGGTACATATCTTCGCGATATCTCATTGTTTCCCATCTTTTAAAGGTGCCTTGCCATGACAAGAAATTTAGGCACGCGCACCACCCATTCCTTCTTCTTTTGGATTGAGTATTCCTTTGGTGCAATCCCTGTTGTTAGAAAATGGATTATATAGTCGAAGTGTCTGTCCGCGATGTGCACTATAAAGGGTTGTGCATCAGGGTGTCCCTCCTCCAAATTTTCTGGTTCCTCGCCTGTATCAATTCATGACAAGTGGTTTGGTCTAGCATTTAAGCATCATAGCTTGACTATGACCGCAAAATCATATTCTTGAAACAGTCGGAGCCATCTGCATATTCGGCCCCCCAACATAGGCTTTCTCATTAGGTATTTCAATGCGGAATGGTTGGTATACATCTTGAAATGTCCTATAAGTAAATAGTGTCGGTATTTTCGGAGCACGTACACAATTTCCAACCCTTCACACTTGGTGGTAGAGTAGTTCTTTTATTCCTTGGACAATATTCGACTCACAAATGTGATCAGGTGATCCACATCCTCTATGCCTTCCTGTGTGAGTACGGCTCCCAACATGAAACATGATGCATCAACATGTACATGAAATTCCACATCCCATTTAGGGAAGACCAGGATTAGAGTGGAGGCTAGTTTTCCCTTGAGGACATCCAAACTCTTCATGCAATCATCATTCCAGCAATATGTAACATATTTTTTCGATAGTTTTTCCATCAACACGGTTACTTGGGCATAACATTTGATGAACTTCCTGTAGTATCAAGTGTGTCCCAAGGTAGCGCACAGTTGCTTAACACTTCGCGGTGCTTCCAAATTTAGTATAATGACAATCTTCGTAGGGTCCACCATCAGGCCTTGTTTGCAGACCACATTTCCTAGCAGGTTTTGAAAGGGAGCAAGGAATATGCACTTCTTAAGGTTCAGCGCAATCTAGTGTTGGCGGCAAGTATCCAACATCAAGCATAAGCTTGATACATGGTGCTTAACTAATCCAAAGACAGTCCAATCATCCAAATAGAACTCCAAAAACTTGTGGATGTATTCTTTGAACGCGGTGACCATGATGCCTGAAAATATAGCTGGCACGTTGTTCAGTCTGAATGACATAACGGTGTATTGAAAGCAGCCCCACTTCATTGCGAAGTTCGTTTTGCTCCTATATTTTGGCACAATCTTGATCTGATGGTACCCTGAGAACCCATCTATGAATGAGTATGCTTCCTGGCCACCAACATTCTCCAATACTTCATCTGTGAATGGTGTTGGGAATGGATTGTGTACATAGGTGTCATTCAGCTTCCTGAGGTCTATGCATATCCTTATTTCACCCTTCCATTTTTTCTCCTGTACTACAACAGAACTCACCCAGTCAGATTCTTCCACTGGTCCAATAATTCTAGTTGCGAGCATCTTGTCTAATTCATCGTAGACATTTGGATTCAAGTGGTAAGGCCGCTGCTTAACTAGCTTCGCGTCGAGTTTTAGGGCGATCATCATCATCCGTAAATCGCCAATGATCCCTTGTAAGTCCAAATTTTGGTCGGGAACAAGTCTTGGTATTTGCGGAGTAACTCCATGACCTTATTGACTGTGGCATTGTCCCAATAGTCCCTAAGAGTTGCGTACTTCGGTTCTAATTCTGTTCCAATGTTGACTTGCTTCGTTTTTAGGAGCGCAGTGATGTCAGGGTCTTCAAGTGATGATTCACGAATGTCGTGGGAGCCTTTTGTTTCTAAAACATTAAGGTTTCATGGGTCCTCATCATATTCTTCAACATTTATGTTATAACACTCCAGTGCGCAGCTTAACTGTGTTGTCGATTCTGGCCGAGGTACTCCCATTGGCTCTTATGGTATTTCATAAATAGCAACTTTACTGCTTGTAGTGCATCGTCAATAGTATCCAATCAACAATCTTCAAATGTGAATGTTAACAAGAATTCCTCATGCAAGACATTCCATTTGCCTATACAATTGCAGAGCTCCATCTCCATATACCAATTCATGGGTATGATGTCTAGGGTATGGTAGAATACATGTATCCATTCAGGCTGTGGCTCTTCCCCATAGACCTTGGTCCATTTCGTGAGGTGTGTTTGTGGATAATCTTGTCCTTCATAATTGTCGACTAGCCATATTTGTGGTTTCCCAAATCGTAGGCACATCATTCTTCTGCAGCCATGCCAGTCCTCAAATTTTCCTTAATGCGTACCCCACCATCATGCGGGTGTTGTGCAGTGCCCAGTTCAGCCCATTGAACCGTTGTTGTTCTAGTACTGCGCTTTCAAATTTGCTCAGAAATTCATCCACCACTGTTAATCCATCATATGTCGGCAACTCCCTTGCCTCTGTTTTCATGCAGTGCAATGATCTAATCATCATGTTGTAATTAAGCGTTATTACTTCGTGCAGCCGATTCTACCATGGCTCTATTTCTTCATCTAAATCTGAAGTGTAGGAGCTTTCACGCTCCCATGAAATCCTTCCATCTATAGTCAGATTCACCCAATCTTATTCTCGCGTAATTATCTTGTAAATACAATCGAGATCGTCACCACTATCATCGTCGCGCACGGGTTCAATGTATCATGCTCCTTCGGTTGGATCCAGCAGTACTACCATGTGTAGTGACTTTTTCTCAAATATCATTGTGTGCTTTAGATTTATGCCTCCATTCATATCATTGGCCTAGTCCATTCCTAGTAGTGTGGGATAGGGATTGTTGTCATCAACAATCTCTATCACTTCAAAATCCGCCTACGTGCTCGCACCTTCAATATCGACTGTTAGCCCTTGTAAATCTTCCCATGGGAAAAATCTTCTATTGCTTCGCCATTCATAATTGAATAGGGGACCATTGTAACGTGGGTTTTCCCATGCATTCCTATGTTTGCTTTGGTAGTACATCCACGTCCGAACCAAGATCCAGGATTACCTAATCAATTTCGTACTCACATATTTGTGCAGTCAACCTCATTTCCCTTCCTGTGTGCAATGCATGCTTTCCAAGTTTCTAGACCACGCGTAGCTCTCCTAACCTTGCACACCTAGTGATAAGTTTTTGTAGTCTTTGACTGCCTTGCTGTCATGCAACAGTTTCATGCATGTCTCTAGAAAGGTAGTGAGCATTGAAGGATCCATTCCTAGTTCTAGTTGATCCTTGCTACCTGAAGTGGAAGCCTCTGTGAAGCTCTTCTTAGCTTCCACGAATATCTCCTTTGTGCGTTCGAAATCAAATTTGGGTTCCTTTGTAGGTGCCTTGCGAACCCACGTGCTTTCTTCTGGCTACTTCCCTTTATCATCTCCCTTGGTCATACCGCTCCTGAGAATCATGTTTACATTTGGGTCTTCTTCGCATAGTTTAGACCTCATCATTTGTAAATTCTAGATCGGAGTGGGCTAGAGTACCCCCTTTTCGCGCATTGTTGCTATTAGCGAAGGGTAGTCTTCTTCCTTATGATCAAACTGAGTACAGTACCTACATGATATTCTTATTGGGTTTGTACAATCACGGGCATAAGGCCCTAGCCCTCCGCAATTGTAACAAATTGGTTGTTCATGACCCCTTCCTAGTCCCATTCTGCCCCGACCCTGACCGCACCCTTGAAATCTAGTGCGCGTTATCCCTGCATTTGTGTCCAGGGCTGGCGGTTTTGTCTGCACCCTATAGGTAGGAGTCTAATCCATCATTAGTTCTTAGCTTCGGCAGGTGCATTCATCATGGTCTACAGACCTGTAGAAATTACAAAACAATTGTTGGGACATCTATGTATACTTCTGCAATAGATGACAATTGTCCGTAGTGTGTTTTCCTCCTATTTGGCAGATCACGCACCATAGGGCAGATG
Organism: Pinus taeda; assembly: GCA_000404065.3. Classification (NCBI taxonomy): domain Eukaryota; kingdom Viridiplantae; phylum Streptophyta; class Pinopsida; order Pinales; family Pinaceae; genus Pinus; species Pinus taeda. Next base: position 207,687 of record APFE031639587.1, on the reverse strand, counting down.
CCACTCTTGGCCCTGCCTGTGCCTCCAATGTTAATGACATCAACCCTCCTCTTGCCAAGTAGTTCATGAACACTGGACAATGGCCCTTCTCGTGCCCTTGGCCTTTACATTTTATGCACCATACTTCCTCATTCACCTCCGGCCCCGGTGTCCTATCTTGTTTCAAACTTTGCCTTTCTAGACACGGATTCTGCATTTGCGCATGGATTTGTTGGACTCCCAAGCCAGGGTCTTATATAGGGGTCTCATGTAATCTCATTGCCATTTCCAATGCTTCGACCTAGGTGGAAATATTTTTCTATGATAACGATATCCTTAAGTGTGGCATAAGTGAGGCCACAAACCATGCGTGATGTTGTGCATCCGTTAACATCATGTTGCCTTCATGGATTGTACTCTTTAGCCTTTGGTCGAGATCCCAGGGGGTCTCACCTGGGAGCATCAAGATCTCCTTAAACCTAATGATTGATTGCGTTTCTCATTTTAGCTCCAGTTGTACAGATAATTGGTTTGAATATATTTTCTGAAGATGAGATAAGTAAGTTTAGAAAATATGCTAAGGAAGGAAGATTTCATTACTTACATTTTGGAGCCATTAGAATTGGTTTAGCTCCTCTGTTCAGACATGGGATAAATACTCCTTGTATAGCAGAATTATTTGATACAAGGCATAATGAGTATGATCATGCAAGGATAGGAACCATAGTGGGAAACTTATCTTCTGGTTGTCAGCATGGAACTATTTTCCCTGATTATGCCATCAGTCTAACAGATGCCCATATTAAAGACTGTTGGAAAGCCTTGATAGGAGTACAAGGTTTGTCTATGGTTGATGATAGTGAATTCTTGTCTGTTATTGTTCAGACGTCCTTCCAGCTTACCAATACAGTTCATCCTAAACTGAAACAGCCGGTGTTGAAAGACTGTATCATAGTAGGGATAGGAAATGCACAAATTGAAGGTGTACATTACGAAAAAGAATCCTTACCCAATAACTGGTATGTTCAGTATAAGTCTTTGGCTTCAGATAATGCAAATAGAAAAATCAAAAGAATGGCGCTTACAGATGGGAGTGTAAAGATTATCCCGAATCCTCATGATCCCAGAATCCATAAGCCCATAGTGATTCCAGAGAAACATGTAATACCAGTTGATGACTCAGTCCAAAGTAGAAGATCATTTTACAAACAACTTACTATACCAGAAGAACAGCCTTCTACTTCTACCAGTACACCCCAGTCCAGTACTCAATTGTATATTCCTGAAGAGAAACCCTTTTTTGCTGTAAATAAAATGTTTAGAACACATGTACATAATTATCCACCTATAGAAGAATATCAATTTGCCAATAGAAGATTTGTTAGGGGAGGAAAATGGCCACCCAAAACCAAGTTCTATGTTTCTTCATCCCGAACCAGACAGCCACCCACAAGAGCAGATTTTGCTCCTCTGTTGGAACATAATTCTCAAGAAACTGGAGATTTAGACCAAGTCTATCAAGTAGGAAATTATTTGACTACTTGGTGCTCTCATGCTGAAGAAGTTCTAAATGATTTAGGAGAATAGGCTGACTTAATAAAATAAAATCTTAAGCTACTGTATGAAGAACAACAAGCAGAAAAACAAGAAAAAGAAGAAAGAAGGAGGAGAAAACAGAAGAAAAAGGCCAAGAAAATACCACAATTACATGTAGATATGTCAGCTCCAAATTACTGGTATTTGGAGGAAGATTCAGAAGAGGTTACAAAAGAAGCAGCTAAGTCAAGTGCAGAAGAAGGAACTTCCATGGATACTGGAAGATTAACCAGTAGTTCCAAACCGTCATACAAAATAGATAAACCTTTCGAGTCAAGAAATGAAGTCATGACATTAGAACAGGCTGCAATTAAATTCCCATCATTTATTCTGCCATCTATAAAAAATCATAATAAAGCTCATATTTTGAAAGAAGCGGTAAAATATCCTAGAGTCGAAGAAGACTTGTTTTCAGCAAATGCAAGTGGCTATGTTTTAGATCTTGATAACTCATCCAATCCTGGTGAATCTATTAGGATATGGATAGGATCTTTATATCAAATGAAAGTCACTACCAAAATGAATAATATGTCTATCATGATTCTAGCTGAGAAAAGAATGGCAGGTATTGTTTTTGATTGGTGGATGGGAGGGTCCGAACCCGAAAGATTAGTAGTCATGAATGTTGGTTTGTCTACATTTGAAATTTTGTTAAAAACACAGTTTGTACCAGAACCAGTAGATGAAAAGAAAAAGCTTTTAACTGATCTTAGTAGAATGGAATTGAATGATTTAAAGTATTTAGATCAGTTTGGCAAAGATTTCATGGCTAAAGTCTTTAAGGCTAATCTTTTTAATGATACTGCTCAAAAAATTGCTTTTCTTTCAAAGTTACCAGGCAATTTGGGAGATCTGATAATGAAGGATCTAGAAATTCAAATGAAAGGTCTAGATCAAATCTATTGGGTTTATCTTCTATTCCGAGTGTCAGAAAAGGTCAAATAATTGTGTTGGCAGAAGAAAGCGCACGACATCACTCCAAGTTCAGATGTCTGCAGAGCAGTATTGCCATGGACGCCTTTTAAGTCAAAGAAGAAATCCAAAAGGTATGGCAAGTACAAACCCAAAAGAATATCTAACCCAAAGAGGCCATTTCGAAAATTCAGATTTTTGAAGAAAAGGAACAAACCCAGAAACAACAATTGTTGTTTCGTTTGTAAACAAGAAGGACACTTTGCCAGAAAGTGCCCCCAGAAATCATCCAGTAAACTCAAGGCTTGTGTAGATATTGAAGAGTTTTAGGATGACTGGTCTGTAGTTGAGTCTGATGATGAAATTTCTGATGTATATATTCTTACCGAAGTTTCAGATTGTGAAGATGATCATGAGTTTGTACAGAAAATGAATATTTGTCCATCCAGTTCAGATTTTTCCAGTGATCAGCATTACAGTGATATAGAGAGTTCTTCAGAAGAAGAGATAACAAGTGAGACAAAAGATGATTCAGATGATGAATCAGCAAGTACACTTTCAGTCAAAACAGACAAAGGTAAGCAACCTGCAGTACCTTTATCTCAATTCAGTTCTTTCTGTCCTTTTGAAAAGAAGATATTAGCGTCAACCAGTATGCCACAAGTAGAGTCTCCAAGAGAAGAATCAGACACTTTGTTAAAAAAGATTTTTAAAACAGACAGTTTAATTTACATTCCAGTGCAAGTCCAAGTAAAGGGTGAATGGGTTTCAGTAGATGCTTTTGTAGACACTGGAGGTTCAAACAATCTAGCAAGACCTTCTCTTTTTAAATCCTTGTGGAAGCTGTTGAAAAACATATTGGTTTCAAAAACAATTGGAGGATCTGTTCAGCTCACACATTATGTAGATAACATTTCCTTAAAAGTTGGGGGGAGTGTAATAAACATTTCAGCGATCCAGCTACGACCCTTCAGCTAGTTTAATGCTAGGCATGCCATTTATAAACTCTGTGCTACCTGTTATTATCAGCCAAGATAACCTGATAATAAATTTGAATAAAAGAGCGATCTTAGTACCTAGACTAAGCCTTGCAAACTCTGAAGCTAGGTATGAAAATAGTCAGAAAAGAGTAGCTACTAGAAGGCCAGTAAAAGATTTAGACGACTGGCAAGAAGTCCTACAGTTTTATGAAGCCAGAGCAGAAAATAAAACAAAACAGTTAGCCTGCATTGATACAAATTGGTCCACAGAGCATAAAGATATATACCAAAGACTTCTAAAGAGCTGCTCGGACAACCCTCAGAAATTTTGGGAAACTGAAAGTCCGATGCAGGAAATAGTGACCTTACATGACAATGGAGTAAAAGCGAAAATGATTCCATGTACACCATCTGATGAACAAGAAATTCGGAATTAGATTAGTGAATTACTAAAAATGCAATTAATTGAACCTAGCGAATCCCATTATGCATGTTTAGCATTTTTAGTAAGAAATCATTCTGAGATAGTAAGAGGAAAACCAACAATGGTTATTAACTATAAACCTCTTAATGCCATTACTCAGAATTTTAATTATCCATTGCCAAGGCCAGAAGTTATTATGCAGAAAATTCAGCATAGTAAGGTGTTCAGCAAATTTGACATGAAGTCTGGGTATTATCAAATCCAGATCTAGCCAGAAGAAAGACACAAAACAACTTTCATATGTCGAGCAGGATTTTATCAGTGGAAAGTTGTTCCATTTGGTATGAAGAATGCTCCAGCCTTTTTCCAAAGAAGGATGGATTATATTTTTTGCTAAATATGATTTCATAGTTACATATATAGATGATATATTAATTCATAGTCCAGATGTACATACTCACTTAAAGCATTTAGATATTTTTCTTGAAGAAGTTAGAAAATATTGGATTGTTCTGTCAGAGAAAAAGATGTCATTATTTCAGGATAATATTGATTTTTTGGGGATAAATGTTGTTAATGGTGCTATTCAAATGCAGCCCCATGTGCTAACAAAGTTAACACCGTTTCCTGATGAATTGAAGGACAAAAAGACAATTCAAAGATTTCTTGGTGTTCTGAACTATCTCCACAAATATATCCCAAATCTTTCAGAAAAGACAACCCCGATTAGAAGATACATCAATCAAGGATGGTCTGAAGAAGCTACTGAAGCAGTAAGAAAGCTTAAAGAAGAATGTCAGCATCTACCAAGGCTTCAGCCACCAGGTGAAGGTTTACTTATTTTACAAATTGATGCTTCACTTGACTTTTGGGCATCTGTATTGTTAGAACAACGAAAGAACAACAAAGGGGAGATTGAAGAAAATTTGTGTGGATATGCTTCTTGGGAATTTACACCAAGTCAGAAAAATTACTTCATAGCTGAAAAGGAGACATTGGCAATATTCAATGGCATTCAGCGCTTTGAGGTATATCTCACCCCAGTAAAGTTTTTGATCAAAACAAACTCTAGAAATTTTAAATATTTTCTGTCCACTAAGATTTCAAGACAAATTGCAAAAGGTAGAATTTTAGCCTGGCAAATTTAGTTCCAGCAGTTTGACTTTGAGGTTGAGTGGATTCCAGGCAATTCCAATTTCTTGATAGATTCTCTGACTAGAGATATGAACAAGATGTATATAACCTGTAAATATTTAGTTTTTGAAATTCCAGGTAAAAAACCAAAAGAAGATAGTTTTGCTACATTTGTAGATAGATTCAGAATTTTGGAAAATCATGTCAGTTGGTTAACAGATGAGGTTATAAAGGTAGCAGGTTTCAGACTCAGAAAAAACATGTGGATTCGAAAGTGTCAGGCATGGCAGTCAAAGAACCTAGGCATTTCCTTAGGGCTAGACGACAATTTGGTAAAAGTATTTTCTTTGCCAAATATGAAAGTCAAGCTTTTCTTCAGAAGTTTATGTGATCTATGGTCTAGTGTCTAAACTAAAGAAATGATATGGACTCTCATGGTTTTAAATTATTACCAGATCATAGGAGGTGTTGATTTTGCACTCAACTTGTTTACAGGTGCCAAGGTTCTAGATCTAGAGGAAGTCCCCATGAAAGAAGAAATGATAAAATATTTGGTATCATTAAAAATTCCTGACATTTTTGAAGAACTAGAATCAACATTCGTCCAAAGGATTGATGAGAATTATGCAAATACTGATTCTTTCCCTCAGTATGAGATCTTTGAAAATTTTGCAGATTGGGAGATCAGAGGAGGAAAATGTACAAAGATTCAAGTTACCAGAGTATCCCAGTGCATACAAAGAACGGTGCAATATTTAAAAACTTTTGCATATCCCTGGGATTTTCATAGTTTAAGAATCAGAGATAACATTGAACCAAATCCTTTTACTCAGACTTTTATTCAAGAAAGGATTGGCAGTATTGAATCTGGTAACAATCAAGAATTGATTAAACAACATGCAGAATGGTTTCATGAGTTTGGAAATTTAAGACTGGTAGAGAAGTTGCAAATTTTGAATAAACTTGATGGATTACAAGGACATCCTAAAGCACTAAAATTCATAATTAATCAGAAGGCATTAGTAACCATCTCAGTCTTATCTCCAAATTGGAACAATAATGTCATCCACTTGATTAGTTTAGTGATCTCGAAACGAATATGCACATCAATAATCTTTGAACTAGGATGGCAACATAAAGATGTTTTAAACGAAAATTGTCGGTTGTGGATCCAGCATGCGATTGAAAGCTCCACTAATATGTTCCAGATATTTAAGTGGGAATTATTAGATGGAATTGAGCTGGCAGTACAGAGATCACCTGTGACCCGAAGTGCTTTTAAAGATTCATTTCTTGATATTGAAGTTAGTGCTCTCCCGTTCCTGAATAAATGAGAAAAGCAAGAATTGATGCATAACTCTCAGCAGCCGGGCCTACATAAGATAAAGACGAAGTTCAGCACAAGAGAATCATCATCAGCAGCATCTCATCAGACACCAATAATGCAAGCAAAAGACAAAGCTGAAATGACAGATGCACAAGATCCAAATGATGGAATCGACGAACAGTATAATCGACTCATGAATCGGTACCATCAACAGCTGTTAGATGAGTACGAACAATCTCTAGGATCGTCTGAAGAAGATTTGTGGGAAACAAGAAGTCTAACATGGTAGAATCTTTGTCAGCAATGTGATAATGTTGGTCACATGTTGTGACAGGATTCCTTTGTACAGAAAAGATTGAGTAGACACCGTCGGTGGAAACAGATACCGACATGACCCTCAATTATTTTCTTTTGACGTCAGCTTTTAGATAGGTTTAGTTAGATTAAATCTATATAAGAGAGTGTTGGTGGATCATTTAGATCATCCTGATCATTCGAGAAGTTTCGTGCTTCATTTCGAGCTGAGGCTCTCTGTTGTAATATGCTTTGTGTATTTGTGTATTTGTTGCTTTACTTTATTAATATCGAAGCCCACTGGGCCGCCTGTCTGAGGACAGTTTCTGTAATCCGAAAGAGGTTTGAGCTGTAAGGCGCTTGAGTGAAGACCCGTGGAGAAGGGTCGTGTGGAGACTCGTGCATGGTTGCCTGAGGATTGGATCTCTATTTTCTGAAGTGTTATTTGGGAAGCGACTTTTTAATCAGAAGTAAGTCTGAATGCATTAAAGCTTCATCATTTATGTTTGATCTCTGTTTGAATGGTCAGAGTCATTTGTGACTCTGACCATTCAAACAGAGATCAAACATAAATGATGAAGCTTTAATGCATTCAGACTTACTTCTGATTAAAAAGTCGCTTCCCAAACAACACTTCTGAAAACAAAGATCCAATCCTCAGGCGACCATGCGCGAGTCTCCACACGACCCTTCTCCACGGGTCTTCACTCAAGCGCCTTACAGCTCAAACCTCTTTCGGATTACAGAAACTATCCTCAGACAGGCGGCCCAGTGGGCTTCGATATTAATAAAGTAAAGCAACAAATACACAAATACACAAAGCATATTACAACAGAGAGCCTCAGCTCAAAATGAAGCACGAAACTCCTCGAATGATCAGGATGATCTGAATGATCCACCAACACTCTCTTATATAGATTTAATCTAACTGAACCTATCTAAAAACTGACGTGAAAAGAAAATAATTGAGGGTCTTGTCGGTATCTTTTTCCACCGACGGTGTCTACTCAATCTTTTATGTACAAAGGAATCCTGTCACAACATGTGACCAACATTATCACATTGCTGACAAAGATTCTACCATGTCAGACTTCTTGTTTCCCACAAATCTTCTTCGGACGATCCTGGAGATTGTTTGTACTCATCTAACAGTTGTTGATGGTAACGATCCATGAGTCGATTATACTGTTCGTCGATTCCATCATTTGGATCTTGTGCATCTGTCATTTCGGATTTGTCTTTTTCTTGCATTATTGGTGTCCAGCGAGATGCTGCTAATGATGATTCTCCTGTGCTGAACTTCGTCTTTATCTTATGTAGGCCCGACTGCTGAGAGGTATGCATCAATTCCTGCTCTTCCCATTTATTCAGGAACGGGAGAGCACTAACTTCAATATCAAGAAATGAATCTTTAAAAGCACTTTGGGTCGCAGGTGATCTCTATACTACCAGCTCAATTCCATCTAATAATTCCCACTTAAATATCTGGAACATATTAGTGGAGCTTTCAATCGCATGCTAGATCCACAACTGACAATTTTGATTTAAAACATCTTTATGTTGCCATCCTAGTTCAAAGATTATTGATGTGCATATTCGTTTTGAGATCATTAAACTAATCAAGTGGATGACATTATTGTTCCAATTTGGAGATAAGACTGAGATGGTTACTAATGCCTTCTGATTAATTATGAATTTTAGTGCTTTAGGCTATCCTTGTAATCCATCAAGTTTATTCAAAATTTGCAACTTCTCTACCAATCTTAAATTTCCAAACTCATGAAACCATTCTGCATGTTGTTTAATCAATTCTTGATTGTTACCAGATTCAATACTGCCAATCCTTTCTTGACTAAAAGTCTGAGTAAAAGGATTTGGTTCAATGTTATCTCTGATTCTTAAACTATGAAAATCCCAGGGATATAAAAAAGTTTTTAAATATTGCACCATTCTTTGTATGTACTGGGATACTCTGGTAACTTGAAAATTTGTACATTTGCCTCCTCTGATCTCCCAATCTGCAAAATTTTCAAAGATCTCATACTGAGGGAAAGAATCAGTATTTGCATAATTCTCATCAATCCTTTGGAGGAATGCTGATTCTAGTTCTTCAAAAATGTCGGGAATTTTTAATGATATCAAATATTTTATCATTTCTTCTTTCATGGGGACTTCCTCTAGATCTAGAACCTTGGCACCTGTAAACAAGTTGATTGCAAAATCAACACCTCCTATGATCTGGTAATAATTTAAAACCATGAGAGTCCAGATCATTTCTTTAGTGTAGACGCTAGACCATAGATCAAATAAACTTCTGAAGAAAAGCTTGACTTTCATATTTGGCAAAGAAAAGACTTTTACCAAATTTTCGTCTAGCCCTAAGGAAATGCCTGGGTTCTTTGAATGCCATGCCTGACACTTTCGAATCCACATGTTTCTTCTGAGTCTGAAACCTGCTACCTTTTTAATCTCATCTGTTAACCAACTGACATGATTTTCCAAAATTCTGAATCTATCTACAAATGTAGCAAAACTATCATCTTTTGGTTTTTTACCTGGAATTTAAAAAACTGAATATTTACAGGTTATATACATCTTGTTCATATCTCTAGTCAGAGAATCAATCAAGAAATTGGAATTGCCTGGAATCCACTCAACCTCAAAGTCAAACTGCTGGAACCAAATTTTCCAGGCTAAAATTCTGCCTTTTGCAATTTGTCTTGAAATCTTAGTGGACAGAAAATATTTAAAATTTCTAGAGTCTGTTCTGATCAAAAACTTTACCGGGGTGAGATATACCTCAAAGCGTTGAATACCATTGAATATTGCCAATGTTTCCTTTTCAGCTATGAAGTAATTTTTCTGACTTGGTCTAAATTCCCCAGAAGCATATCCACACAAATTTTCTTCAATCTCCCCTTTGATGTTCTTCCGTTGTTCTAACAATATAGCTGCCTAAAAGTCAAGTGAAGCATCAGTTTGTAAAATAAGTAAACCTTCACCTGGTGGCTGAAGCCTTGGTAGATGCTAACATTCTTCTTTAAGCTTTCTTACTGCTTCAGTAGCTTCTTCAGACCATCCTTGATTGATGTATCTTCTAATCGGGGCTGTCTTTTCTGAAATATTTGGGATATATTTGTGGAGATAGTTCAGAACTCCAAGAAATCTTTGAATTGTCTTTTTTTCCTTCAATTCATCAGGAAACTGTGTTAACTTTGTTAGCACATGGGGCTGCATTTGAATAGCACCATTAACAACATTTATCCCCAAAAAATCAATATTATCCTGAAATAAGGACATCTTTTTCTCTGACAGAACAATCCCATATTTTCTAACTTCTTCAAGAAAAATCTCTAAATGCTTTAAATGAGTATGTACATCTGGACTATGAATTAATATACCATCTATATATGTAACTATGAAATCATATTTAGCAAAAATATAATCCATCCTTCTTTGGAAAAAGGCTGGAGCGTTCTTCAGACCAAATGGAACAACTTTCCACTGATAAAATCCTGCTCGACATATGAAAGCTGTTTTGTGTCTGTCTTCTGGCTGGATCTAGATTTGACAATACCCAGACTTCATGTCAAATTTGTTGAACACCTTACTATGCTAAATTTTCTGCATAATAACTTCTGGCCTTGGCAATGGATAATTAAAATTCTGAGTAATGGCATTAAGAGGTTTATAGTTAATAACCATTCTTGGTTTTCCTCTTACTATCTCAGAATGATTTCTTACTAAAAATGTTGAACATGCATAATGTGATTCGCTAGGTTCAATTAATTGCATTTTTTGTAATTCACTAATCTGATTCTGAATTTCTTGTTCATCAGATGAGGTACATGGAATCATTTTCCCTTTTACTCCATTGTCATGTAAGGTGACTATTTCCTGCATCGGACTTTCAGTTTCCCAAAATTTCTGAGCGTTGTCCGAGCAGCTCTTTAGGAGTCTTTGGTATATATCTTTATGCTCTGTAGACCAATTTGTATCAATGCAGGCTAATTGTTTTGTTTTATTTTCTGCTCTGGCTTCATAAAACTGTAGGACTTCTTGCCAGTCGTCTGAATCTTTTACTGGCCTTCTAGTACCTACTCTTTTCTGACTATTTTCATACCTAATTTCAGATTTTGCAAGGCTTAGTCTAGGTACTGAGATAGCTCTTTTCTTCAAATTTATTATCATCTTATCTTGGCTGATAGTAACAGGTAGCGCAGAGTTTATAAATGGCATGCCTAGCATTAAACTAGCTGAAGGGTCGTAGTGCTGGATTGCTGAAATTTTTATTACACTCCCCCCAACTTTTAACGAAATGTTATCTACATAATGTGTGAGCTGAACAGATCCTCCAATTGTTTCTGAAACTAATATGTTTTTCAACGACTTCCACAAGGATTTAAAAAGAGAAGGTCTTACTAGATTGTTTGAACCTGCAGTGTCTACAAAAGCATCTACTGAAACCCATTCACCCTTTACTTGGACTTGCACTGGAATGTAAATTAAACTGTCTGTTTTAACAATCTTTTTTAACAAAGTGTTTGATTCTTCTCTTGGAGACTCTACTTGTGGCATACTGGTTGACGCTGATATCTTCTTTTCAAAAGGACAAAAAGAACTGAATTGAGATAAAGGTACTGCAGGTTGCTTACCTTTGTCTGTTTTGACTGAAAGTGTGCTTGCTGATTCATCATCTGAATCATCTTCTATCTCACTTGTTATCTCTTCTTTTGAAGAACTCTCTATATCACTGTAATGCTGATCACTGGAAAAATCTGAAGTGGATGGACAAATATTCATTTTTTGTACAAACTCATGATCATCTTCACAATCTGAAACTTCGGTAAGAATATATACATCAGAAATTTCATCATCAGACTCAACTACAGACTAGTCATCCTGAAACTCTTCAATATCTACACAAGCCTTGAGTTTACTGGATGATTTCTGGGGCACTTTCTGGCAAAGTGTCCTTCTTGTTTACAAATGAAACAACAATTGTTGTTTCTGGGTTTGTTCCTTTTCTTCAAAAATCTGAATTTTCGAAATGGCATCTTTGGGTTAGATATTCTTTTGGGTTTGTATTTGCCATACCTTTTGGATTTCTTCTTTGACTTAAAAGGCGTCCATGGCAATACTACTCTGCAGACATCTGAACTTGGAGTGATGTCGTGCGCTTTCTTCTGCCAACTTAAATATTTGTCCTTTTTTGACACTCGGAACAGAAGATCAACCCAATAGATTTGATCTAGACCTTTCATTTGAATTTCTAGATCCTTCATTATCAGATCTCCCAAATTGCCTGGTAAATTTGAAAGAAAAGCAATTTTCTGAGCAATATCATTAAAAAGATTAGCCTTAAATACTTTAGCCATCAAATCTTTGCCAAACTGATGTAAATATTTTAAATCTTTCAATTCCATTCTACTAAGATCAGTTAAAAGCTTTTTCTTTTCATCTACTAGTTCTGGTACAAACTGTGTTTTTAACAAAATTTCAAATGTAGACAAACCAACATTCATGACTGCTAATCTTTCGGCTTTGGATCCTCCCATCCACCAATCAAAAGCAATACCTGCCATTCTTTTCTCAGCTAGAATCATGATAGACATATTATTCATTTTGGTAGTGACTTTCATTTGATATAAAGATCCTATCCATATCCTAATAGATTCACCAAGATTGGATGAGTTATCAAGATCTAAAACATAGCCACTTGCATTTGCTGAAAAAAAGTCTTCTTCAAATCTATGATATTCTACCACTTCTTTGAGAATATGAGCTTTATTCTGATTTTTTATAGATGGCAGAATAAATGATGGGAATTTAATTGCAGCCTATTCTAATGTCATGACTTCCTTTTTTGACTCGAAAGGTTTATCTATTTTGTGTGACGGTTTGGAACTACTGGTTCATCTTCCAGCATCCATGGAAGTTCCTTCTTCTGCACTTTACTTAGCTGCTTCTTCTGTAACCTCTTCTGAATCTTCCTCCAAATCCCTGCTAAATTCCCTGTTTAGTGTTACCTAGATCTCTGTGATCCCTGTGTTTGGGTGGTCATTATAATGCTTGATATACCACATTAATGCACGATCCTGCAGCATGCTGACTAGCGTAGACATTTTAATATTATCATCAACGATGCCATATTCTTCCCATACTACTCTTAGCACAAACCAGAATTGGTCCAGATCTTCATTTCCCACTCCTATGAATATAGGTAGTTTGATCACACTCACCATACTTAACTATGGTGGTGGTGGAGGTGGGGTGGGTGGAGATGGAGGTGAGGAGGGTGATACCAGTGGTGGTGTAGGTGGAGGTGGTAAATGTGGAATACACTACCTTATCATACTAACTGCACTTCTCGGAGAAACTTTCACGTGCTCTTCCGCTCTTTCCCATGAGGATGAAATTAAGGACTATTTTCCAACTCTTCACTACTTCCGCTTTTGTAGATCTTCCCACTTCGCGTAGTTGCAAACATTAATTTATTCACATAACCCACTTTGCACACAATAGCATCTTAATCCAAGTGTTCAAAGATTTAATATATTTGCCTCGCGGTCCCTTGAGAAAAATTCGTTCTACCTCACTATAGTTGACGGTCGTGTTGACCGTGAAATCAATGATAAATCCTCCTATTATTCAATCGAGCCAATGGTCCATAGCTTGTGCTATCTTATCTCCTAATGCTTCTAGTTAGTGCACTAGTTCTGGAGTCCACACTATTGTTTTGTCAAGCCTACACCTCCCCTAGTTGTCTGCTAACCTCGCGATCCACTCATAAAGCTCCAAAGGAAAGGATGCAAAGAATTGTTTTTGGATTTCCATATACAAGTAGTGCTCCAACCACTGTTCGTTAGATACTCCCAGATTTCTATTTTCCTACGTTGCGAACTCGTGAATATTCTTGTCCAACCACTCCTTAATTTCTTTCTTCATTGGATTCTAGTGGCACGACATCAGACAACCCTTATGCAGGTCCTCGTCTCAACAATAGAACCATTTGTTGCCTTGTATGGTCCTGACACAGATTCAAAGGTGATTTAGCCAAGAAAATCCCAGTACTACTGGCCCTTTCGGCAATAGTGTGCAGAGCACAGACTGATGTCTCACCCAAAGTACTATGGTAGTGTGCTAGAACCAAGTTTCCGCACCCTACAGATGTCTGATGAGCCTCTGGGGATTTGTGGTTTAACCCTGCGTGCATGTCGCTATGTGCACTTGCTCTTCCTTCGCAACCTATGATGTTGCTTTTACGCAGCCCTACTCACGGTGCAACCCATAATATCCAAGTCCCTTGCCATTTAATATGTTATCATATGGTTACTTAACTTTTTTATGTAAGACTAAGGATTATTACAACATTTTTAGCAATCATATTAGCGCACGCGACAAATAAAACAGTATAAACATAAAGAAGGTAGTGCACAACATATACACATATATAGGAATCAACTTTTGTTTATTTATCTTCAATCCTAATTACAGACTCAACACCACCCTATGCACTCAGCTGCAGGGGTTTGCGCACTCACCTGCGGACTCTAGTAGGCCTCTATGTACTCAGCTGCAGAGCCTCTTCCTACTACTATGACCCAATACACATAAACTCCTACTCTAAGCTCAAACCATTCATCTTCTTTTTTCTTCTTCCTTTCTCTCCCTTTACAACTTAGAGCCTTGCTCTATTTATACAATCCCATGGTCTGCTGACCATGGGTAGGCCGACATGACTTTAAATTACATTACATTACTTTATGGCACACAACCCTATGACTTAACCTATACGTCATGCTCTGCACCCACAAATCGTAGAGTCTTACGAAAACTTTGACTAAAACTTGGGCTTTGAGCCCCAAAACATGTTGTGGGGGGATTCCATGCCCAACATGTATGTCAGTATGTATGTATGTAATTTCTTATTTGTTATTGAATGAAATTTGAATGAAAACCAATTTAGGACATGTGGAATATGCTCCTTAATAAGCGACTACAATTTAGACTAATGTAACAAATTGTTAATAAACTCTTATTTCGTTAATGTTTCTAGTAGATATTTAACTCATGTCCATTTGCAAGAAAACGTGATTTCTTCTTCATAAATAGTTTTTATTCTTATTGATCCATTGTCAAGAGAATATATGACTTCATAAGGTGCCAACCAATGAGTAGTAAACCTTCCTTTAAAATATTTGAATATCATATAAAAAAGAATAACCGAGTCACCTACATGAATTTTTTTTTCAAAAGCATTTCATTGTAGTTTCTTCCCTACTTCTCAATCAATGCAATATGTTGAATGGTTTCTTTCCCTTTCTCATCCATCTTATCGATTTTATTTATCCTTTGTTGTTGAACTTCTAAAAAATCTAAACCAAGTTTTGCTCTTATTAGTATGTTGTGATTTGGAACTCAATAAAAAGCAAGACTTCTTTCCCATACATGAACTCATATGGTGAGAATAGCTTCTAGAAATTTGTTGGTTGACTCCACTTACCCACTTGGTTGTGAATTATATGGAGTCGACTTCTGATTTCAAATCTGGTACTGCTACATAATATTTTGTATAATCTTTGACATAAATTGAGCACCTATCTTTACAATTTATATAGGTGTACCAAAATGCGTAAATATATCTATAAATAGAAAATCTACAATGGACTATTCAGTAGCTATAATAAGATATATAGTTTTAACCCATTAAGTAACATAGTCAATACATACCAAAACATAATTTTTTTCTCTTGGAAAGTAGTGTGATAATTCCCATGGAAACTAGAATTCATTTTTCAGAAAAGCTCTATAAGTCCCTTGGGAAGTAGAGGCATCTCATAGCTAGTACTGGATGACCCATGCATTGTAACCTATCACATCTCTTGACATATTTCTTGGAATCCTTAAAGAGAGAAGGCCAAGAATACCCTAAGTGTAAAACTCTATAAGTTGTTCTCATTTCTACAAAACGTCCAGTGCAAGGTTCATCATGACAAGCTTTTAAAATTTCATATAACTCATCCACTCATATGCATCGTTAGAAAATCAAGTTAGGTCTAGTACAAAAGAGATCTCCCCCAATCTAAGAAAACAAGGAACTTGACCTTATAAGCTTCTATTTTCCCTTAAGTGACAAACATTGTGGCAATTTTTCCTGTAGTTAAATATTTAGAACCATATGAAAATGGTTGTATCTCTAAGATAGTATTAGGTTAGCTACCAATGCCAGAGCATCTAAAATAATTGTTTAGGGGTTTTTGGTTTTAGTTTTGGAAGACCAATGAATGAAGAAAGATGTAGAATTGAAATACTTAATCCTTTGGATAAGATTAATATCTCAGCAAAGGGCTGCTATAAAGCTTTACACAGTGATATAGATCAAATAGTGGTGAGAAGAAGACATAAAATAATATGATTATCACAGTGTCGAGACTCTAAAACAAAACAATCATAAGTAGGAAAACCTTCTAAACTATGTTGCAAAGGTTCAAGGCAGTATACTTAAGCTTACATAAGATGTTGATAATTTATTGATTAGAGAGGATTAGCTAAACAGAAAGTTCATTAATCCATTCTCTTAATAGATGATCACTTTAGGAGCTTATAGGAATAAATTGAGACACAATTATTCCTACCTAGATATCTCTATAAGTCATAAGCATATGAAGAAAAACATAATGATTGATAATTGGAAAAACTTATAGGATAACAAAAACTGTGTAAAACAAAATTCAGAATCCTCTGCTTTGTATTAAGGTTACAAAAAGACTGAGTACATCAAGTGTCTACAAAATATTCCTTCAAAGGTGGCTTCCAGGTTCAAAGTAGAATAAATAGTCACAACTTAACAAGAAATGGATTATGAACCTTGAACTTCAAACCATTAACATCTCGAGAAGAGAGTTATTTATACAATAATGAAACTAAGAAAATATCCTAAAACTGATTAAGATTTCTTCTAGGAAAGGAAAAGATCCTCATGCAAGAAGATAGGGGCAACTATTTAACTGTGTCTTGCTATCCCTTTTATTTAGGTTGTGCTGGCTTTGCTATTTGATATTTTTTACCGTTAAGCTACTTGGTTGTTTGTATCCTTGATGCTGGTTGATTCCTTCATTTCATCTTTCATCTGATACTCTTTAAACTGTGTGAATATCCTTTGACCCACTTGAGTAGTCTTTACTGTGTTCTTTTACCTTTACTATGCATTTCAGGTTTTTATTGTGTTTTTCAACAGTAAATCCTTATAGATCTTATGTCACATGCTAAAGTAATTTGATATGATCTTCATATTTGTCTTCTAACTGTATACATGCTTTTTTCTTTGTAAGCCTAGAACAGAAGTTTTTACCTGCAAAACACATAAATTGTTAAGAAAACATAGGCGACACACGAGGACATCAATGGCTTTATTGAGCTTGAAAGGATATTGGAAGGAGTCGAGGGCATATTGGAAGGTAAAATAATGGTTTTATTGGGCACAAAAGCTTATGGACGGTTTGCTGTGAGAACATGTGAAACAAGGCAAAATGGTGATTTCTTGGTTTGAACGGGAAAATAGTCTACTTTACGAATTATGGCACAAAGTGAACAGTGGCCATTTTGTCGTTATGTGGGAGGTGGTTTTCATTTTCACCTCACTGCTTTTGAGGCACAAAAAGTTTTGGCAGGGGTCACCCAATGTAATCTGAGCCTGACACATAGCAAGGGGAGGTCAGGCGGGTAAAGCTCAGATAGAGAGCCAACATGAAATTGCTGAGGGCCATTGGATTTGAATGTAATATATCAGACAGTGGTGGAGCGAAGGAGCAATATCGAGCTATTATGGCTGTATGGCACTTTATTATGGGTTAAACACTGAGATTAGTGGGGATTCATGTTTAAACAAAGGTTTAGGTTGATTCTTCGTTTAAAACATAAAAACATTTTAACAAAGAAAACCTTTGCAAAACATGGTAGGGCGGACTTGAAAAAATATGAATTCTGGTGGATAAATGATATTGGGTCTGGGTTCATCGCATATCACAATTGGAGTTTAACGAAGGAAAGGCCAATCAAAAATGAATGCAATTGGGGCCAGATGCGTTGTGGGAAATAAATCATGTATGATATGTGATCGGGTCTGAGTTCCCATCACATATCGGAGATCGCAATGGTGGAGGGTAATGCTTTAGCCGGGACTTGCAATGGAGGTGGATGCACTATGGCAATGAAACATAATATATATTTGGGTCAATTCCGGGTCCATCACGCATTGCATATCATAATTGGAGGAGAATGGATGCACGTTGTAAGTTTGTGTTCCACCAATATTGTGATATGTTAATGAAAATACATAGTTTTACAATAAAACTTAAGGTTTCGGGTTATTTAATAAAGGGAGTTAATATATATGGGAAAAGGAACTTTTTAGCGGTTTAATACTATAGGTTAGTGTTAATATGAAGTATGAGTGGAAAGGGGGAAATATATGAAATATCAGCGGAAAAGGGAAATACACTAAGTATAATGCTTTTATGAGTTATTTGATTTTTGCATATATACATCAATACTTAGGCTAAACATTCTTTTGTGTATTTTTTGCCTTAAAAGGGATTTTACATGGGGTTTTCCCTTTTCCTAGGTAAAAATGATTTTAACCTTAGGAAAAGAGGTTTTTAATGGAAAATGAATGAATATGAATGTATGAAGGTGGGAAGGGGAAATTAGTAAATATAGGAATGAATGAGGATGAGGGAAGTTAATTAATTGATCTTGTAGACCTCCATTTGCTTTGTGTAATTGCCTCGTGGACATAGAAACATATGGTAAAAAAGGATAAATGTACATTTTGTCCAATGAATTATCATACTTCTGCAACCTTTCTCCTACTTACCCTTTGCTTATCCTATCATTTTTTCTTTACTTGCTTGGTGCATTTAAGCTAGCAAACCCTTTTCCTTTCCTTTTATTTTACAAAAGAAAACTATCTAATTCTAACCTTATAACATCCCAGGGCTCAGATTAAATTGATGAGCACCTTATTATTCTCTACCTAACTACTGATCTACTAAGATTAAACAATTTGACCAGATCTTTATTCTCTAACTATAACATCAAATTTAAGACATGAAGCAGTCAAGATTAAACTGTTTGACTATTATGTGTTTTGGCATTTATGACAAGCTACACACAACCATTATTTTGCAGAAAAATAGTAGTGGCATTTAGATTTGCTCACTTTCAAAGTTTATTTGTTTTCTTTTATTTCTAACCTAACATTTTCTTTTTGTCTTGATTTTTTAGGACATCTGACCTAACATTTTCTTTGATATGGACATCATCACCAAGATATTTTCAAAAACATTTTATTCACTATTTTTATGTCCATATCCTAACTTAGCATTTTTTCAAAATAATTTTTATCTTTTGACTATTTTATTCTACCTTATCAAAACCAAAAAATGCTACAACATTGGCTCCATCTGGGGATTGCTTTCTCCTATAGAATGCAAAGAACCTATAGATCCATGTGCCTTCTCCTCGAGCTACAGAGTGCTTGCTATAAAGAAAATCACACTGACATCTTGAAAGGTAAAAGAAAACTAGAGTATTTACAATGAAAACTATTTCAACTTCTTAGTACTGAATGTAATGTTTAAGAAACCTTCCATTTACAGGATTAGTGGAATATAGCCCCTCAAGATTCTGCAGCACAAAAGTATTGTTACCCTTGACTTCAGTAATTCTTAAAGGTCCAAATCATAGATTGTCAAATTTTTCATGCTTTCCTTTCTCTTCTCTCCTGGCATCCCATCTTAGAACTAGATCACCTTCCTTAAAGTCCCTTTCCCTGGCTCTTCTGTCAAATAGGGCCTTCATCTTATTCTGATATTTATTTAATTTGTGTTTAACTTCATCTCTGTTTTCATTAAGTTCAATAATCTGATTTATTCTTCTTGAAAAATCATCAGGTTTATCTGTTGAATCCTACAAGAATTTTAAAAGAGGGAAGGCCAAATTGGGAGGGAAGATTTCATCTTTCCCATAGACTAATTGAAATGGAGATTTTCCAGTGATCTCTTTGGAGTAGTTCTATCTGCCCATACTGCAGAAATCAAATGTGAATCCTAGATCTTCTTATGATGAGCTAGAGTCTTTTTTAATACCTTTACCATTTTTTTTTATGACTCTGTAAGGCCATTACCTTGAGGGTAGTATGGAGTTGAATGATGTAACAAAATTTGATATTTCTGGTAAAAGTCAATCATTTTAATACTAGAAAAATCTATTGCATTGTCAGTGACAATTTGAGTTGGGCAACTAAATCTAGATAAGATATTCTCCTCAATAAACTTAAGTACTACTGAATCAATAGCATTCCTAACTGGAATTGCTTTCAACCCATTTAGTAAAGTAGTCTGTTACAGTGAGGATCCATTTATGTTGATTACTTGAAGTGGGGTGAACCTGTCCAACAAAATCTAAACCCCATTGAGAAAAAAGTGTTGAAACTATTGATGGAACAAGTGGAAGAGCTGCTAATTTTTTTTTACCAACAAACATTTGACAAGGAACACAACCTTTGACCTTTTCCCCTAGTTGTAAGAACAATGTGGGCCAATAAAATCCTCCCGTCAGAATCTTGTATGCTGTTGCTCTCCAAGCATAATGTTCCCCATAGAATCCTGTATGAAACCGATCAATGATTCCTTCAGTTTTTTATTTTGTTATACATAATAACAAAATACTCGGTGGATATTTCCAATATAAATTTGGATCTATAATACAGTACTTGACTAATCCTTGACCTAATCCTTGACCTTTTACTAGCTTAGTAGTCTTGATAGTTAGATCAAACTCCAAATTTGAGTCATCCATATACCTCTTCTCCCATCAGTGTCTAGTTGGGTTAGGACATTTTTCACAGCACTATTAGGGACATAAGCAGTAATAGATGAATGTAAGACATAGATTCTGAATGATTTCAACACTTGAATGAGCGCATAGGCTTGCTTCTCAATGATGTCATACTTAAGCTCAACATCTCTCATAACCTTGCTGAAAAAGGCTATGAGTTGGTCATGGGAATCTTCATTTTTCCGTAATAGAATATCAGCAAGGGTTGTTTCAGCGAAAAAAAAGGAAATACTAAATGGCTTAGTATAATCAGGGATGGCTAAGGTGGGAGCTTCAGAGATAGCCCTTTTTATTTTTTCAATGGATTCCTAGGAGAGGTAGTCCATTTGACTTCATGGTCCTTTTAGAGCATGTCAGTTATATCTTTCATAATCTCTGCCTAGTTTGGAATAAACCTCCTTAGAAAATTAATTTTGCATAGAAAAGATTGAATCTCCTTCTCGTTTCTAGGTAAGGCCAATATTTCAATGGAAAATACTCCTTTGGAGTCAATTATACTCCCTTTTTTGAAATTATATGGCCCAATAGTTTTCCTTCTTTGACAACAAACAAGGACTTTTTAGGGTTCAACGATATTCCAATTTTTCTACACCTGTCAAAAACCTTCATCAAGTGCTTTAGATGTTTCTGATCAAATTTACAAAAAACAATTATGTCATCAAGATAAATAACCAGAAATTTGTTTACCTCACCCATAAAAACTATGTCCATAGCTCTCTGAAATGTTGCTCCAGCATTGGTTAAGCCAAATGGAATCCTAGCATAAATAAATGTACCCCAGGGTGTATTAAAGGTTGTCTTCTCTATGTCTTCCATATCAACATTCACTTGATTGTAATGTGAAAAGCCATCAAGCATAGAAAGTCTTTGTGCTCCTGAAACCATTTGAAGTAACTAATCCATTTTGAGCAAAGGACAATTATCTTTTAATGATGCTTTGTTCAAATTTCTAAAATCCACATAGAGTCTTATTTCTCCATTTTTCTTCCTAATAGGAACTAGATTTGCAACTCAATTAGAATATCTAAGAGGGAGGATGACCTAAGCATCTAGCATTTTCTTAATCTCCCTTTCTACAGTTGGTAGAAGGGCTAGATTTATCCTTCTAAATTTTTGTTGATAAGGTTTTTCTTATGGCTTTAAAGGAACCTTATGTTTTATTAATGAAGTATCATAGGTCTTTAGATTAGCATAAGTCCAAGCAAAAACATCCTTATAATTTTGTAGTAGCTTAGGATATTGAGTTTTGATCTTAGGGTCTAGAGATGCACATATTTTGATGTTTTTGATATCTTCATTAGTTCCAATGTTAATCTCTTCTAGGTCATCTTCTGAAGAAATGGATTGAGGGTTTCAGAGGACATCATTTTGATCAAACAATTTTTCTAAAGGAATGAGTCCTTTTGGAATAAAATTATTAGATAATTGAATAATGTCATGCTTAGCAATTTGGGTTTTAAAATCTGAAGTATTATGTCCATCTGCATTTTCATTTATTTTAGTTTTATCTTCATCAATTTGTAGAAATGAAAAATCATCTATTGCATGTAGAAATGATTTCAAATGTTCATCATCTTCGAGTATATGCCAATGTTTCAGATTATCTGGGATAGATGGTCTATATTTGACTTGTATCTGATAAAATGCACCAGTATGATCATGAATTTTGATAGTGCTAGTAGAGAGAGCCAAGCCATCTACATGAATATTCTGATCTCTAGGAATATGAGTCAAATTAAAACCATCAAAGAAGTTTTCAACTGAATCCCATACTTCATTTTGGTGGGACCTAAGTCTAGGGTTCTTGGCCTGGCAAGCATTTGTTACTTGCTTAACAATAAGTTCTAAATCAGTGAAAGCACTTAAGTTTTTAACTTTTAAGCTTTTGTCTAATTTCAATCCTAAAAGGAAAGCTTCATATTCAGCCACATTATTTGTAACTTCGAAGTCTAATTTACATGATTGGGTTATATTTTCTTTTTCAGGTGAAATTAAAACTACTCCAGCTCCTGCCCCATCTTTCTTGCAAGAGAAATCAAAGAACAGTTTCCAAATATCAGTTCGGTTTGGTTTAGGACCTTAAACTACCTCTTCAACTTTGATTTGAGTTTTATGTTGGTTTGAAGTGAGTTGAAAACAACCAAATTCTTCATCTATTTCATAAATTGGATGGTTCCTTGGCTGGTGAGTCTTACAAATATTATGTACAAATATTGCCTCTCTATATAATCTTATTTGCTCTCCTCCATAAACAGGAATAGTAACATATGACATATCCATCTATAGAGTTCCCCCCTAATTTGGCACAACAAGAGATAGAAAGGAGCATTCCAAAATTGGGGGACATACCTGTGACAACAATATCAAGTACTACACTTTTCACTCGAATTTGGGCAAGGGTAACCACTAGATACTTGATCAATCCCAAACAGGGCACCCTTTTAGAATCAAAGGTGTACAGGTCATGGTAGGATTTAGTTATGTCAATTTTCAAATGCTCCATGATAGATTTTTAAGAGTTACATAGAAAGGAGGCACTATCCCATCTATCATGTCTGAATTAGGGCAAAAAACTATTGCTAGTTTTTCATCTTGTAGACTTATGACATCGCCTTCAACATCAACTGAGGTATTTTATATCCATTTTGTGACATGGATTTTACAACCAGGGCTTTTAGAAAGTTTTGACAGTGGAATTGGGATCTTAACCCTCTCTAATTCTTTTTCAACATTAAATGTAGTCAAAATGTTTTTACCTGTTTGGATAGTATCAACTGACTGATCTAAGGGATGAATAAGAGTTGTTTGAGCTTCAGCAGTTTTGGTACGTGGTCTAATTACTGGAGTTTCCTTTGGAGGTCTCCTAGGACTAGGTCTAGGCCTAAGATCATACCTCTTGTTTAATTCTGCAATTAAAAATCAGAGAAAGCGTGATATTTAGAGACCTATGAAGCTTCCTGATCTTCCTGAACTTGATTTTGTTGTGAGAGAGGAATGATGGCAATTTGATTGGAAGAAGAATCCATACTACTAATATCTTACGTAATTGTCATAATATTATCATCAGGTTGTTGGTCATCTATCAACAAAGGAGTAGGAACCTGTTGATCATTGCTAGGTCTCTAAAGAATTTGTAGTGGTGGATTTCATTCATACCGACCTTGAATTTGGTTTTGAGGTCTAGTAACTATTTATTGTATTGTCCTAGGTTGGGTTTCAATCTTTGAAATCCTATTTGATAAGTTTCTAAGAAGAGATGTTATTTCATCTATTTTTGGATCTTTTAATTTAGTCTTAGAGGAATTAGAGGTTTCTTGAACAGATTTGAGTTTTCTTTGGGCCTTTTCTTCCTTAAGAATCAAAGAAGTTGAGGTTGCCCTATTTGCTTCTACTTTTATAATGTTTGTTTTCATATCTTTAAGAGTTCTTTAAGTTCTCTCTTGTAGCATAACAACAAATTCATCAGTAAAAGCTTGAGAAAATCTAGACTTAGTTGCTGCTACATGGGGCTTACAATTAGCAGGAATTTTGTGATAGAGTTTATTGAATCTTTTGATAAAATATGATACTGGTTCATTGAAGTTCTTTTTATGCTCTTCAAATTATGTGAGGAAGTAAATAGGATCCTTTTTCACACGCCATTGATTTTTAAATATGTTTGTAAGCTCTTTCCAATTTCTAATGGAAGCTATTGGTAATTGCCTAAACCCAATCCTCACATTTCCTTCAAGTGACTATACAAACAATCTCATATAAACATTTTCTTGTTCAATATTCATGTTGCCTGCAAAGTATAGGAAAGCTTGAATATGGTCTTCAACTGAGGGATCAGTTTCTCCGTTATACTTGGGAAGGTATTTTAAATATCTAGCTGGGATGCATCAAGATTATTAGGTAAGACTAAGGCAACATATGTAGCCTGTACAATAGGTCAGAATGCCATGACAGCAGGTGGTGTATGAGGTGCTTGAGGTGTATGAGGTTTCCTAGGTGTAGTATGAGGTGTTTGTGTGGATGTAGAGGACGAAGAAGAAGTAGAGGAAGAAGATGGTGATTCATAGGTTGATGAACTAGTTGGGGGTAAAGAATGAGGAGATCTCCTAAAAGACTTCAAAGGAGTCTTAAGAACTAACTTTGGGACCTATAAAGGAATACCTTCTTTCATTTCAAAGAGAGTATTGGAATATAAAGAGAAGGTCTCCTCAAATTTTTTAGAAGAAGAAGCTTCAGGTTGGTCAAAAATGGAAGGAAAATGATAGGTGGTAGGGGATATGAAATATGTGGGTTTATATTTTGGTAGATTAACACCCAAATGAGATTCATTTTTAGGTAGTCCTGGTGGTAGTGTTCGTATTGGATGAGACTATAATGAATGAATAAGGTAGGCTGACTTAAAATCAACTCCTTTATCTAGAAGTTCAACAACCCTAGGTGATAAATGGGAGTAATCAGGATCAGATGGGATATTACTATAGGGGTCAAATCATTCTAATTCTTCAAACTGTAGGATTGAAGAAGAAGAAGAAGATGGTTGGTGTCCCCTTTTAGAACTGGCTTTTCTCGGAATCCTTTTAGGTTCTAACAGAGGACTAACTATGTCAGCTTCTCAACGAGATCTAATATGTTTAAAAGGTGCCAACTTGGGAGTGTGGAGTCACCTAGGTGAATGATTTTAACCTTTCTAAACCTTTAATCACCTTTAAAGGAAAAGAACGAATGAATATCTTTGTCCCAAGGGAATCTTTAAAGAAATTCAAATCCCCAGCAACGATTCCTGTTTGATGTTGTACCTCTGAGATAGTAGTAGGTTAGCTACCAATGCCAGAGCATCAACAATAATTGTTTATGGGTTTTTGGTTTTAGTTTTGGAAGACCAATGAATGAAGACAAGTGTAGAATTGAAACGCTTAATCCTTTGGATAATATTAATATCTCAGCAAAGCATTGCTATAAAGCTTTACACAGTGATATAAATCAAATAATGGTGAGAAGAAGACAGAAAATAATATTATTATCATAGTTTCCAGACTGTAAAACAGAACAATCATAAGTAGGAAAACCTTCTAAACTACGTTTCAAAGATTCAAGGAAGTATAATTAAGCTTACGTAAGATGCTGATGATTTATTGATTAGAGGGGATTAGCTAAACAAATAGTTCATTAATCCATTCTCTTAATAGATGATCACTTGAAGGGCTTATAGGAATAAATTGAGACACAATTATTCCTACCTATATATCTTTATAAGTCATAAGCATATGAAGAAAAACATAATGATTGATAACTGGAAAAGATTTCTGGATAAAAAAAACTGTGTAAAACGAAATTCAGAATCCTCTACTTTGTATTAAGGTTCTAGAAAGACTGAGTACATCAAGTGTCTACAAAATCTTCCTTCAAAGGTGGTTTCCAGGTTCAAAGTAGAATAAATAGTCACAACTTAACAAGCAATGAACTATGAACCTTGAACTTCGAGCCATTAACATCTCAAGAAGAGAGTTATTTATAAAATAATGAAACTAAAAAAGATATCCTAAAACAAATTAAATTTTTTTCTAGGAAAGGAAAAGATATTCATGCAAGAAGATATGGGCATCTTTTTAACTGCTTCTTTCTATCCCTTTTATTTAGGTTGTACTGGCTTTGCTATTTGATATTTTTCCCCTTTAAGCTGCTTGGTCATTTGTATCCTTTACGCTTGTTGATTCCTTCATTTGATATTTCATCTGATACTCTTTAAACTCTGTGAATATCCTTTGACCCTTCTAAGTACCCTTACTGTATTCTTTTACCTTTACTATACATTTCAGGTTTTTAATGTGTTTTTCAACAGTAAATCCTTTTAGATTTTTATGTCACGTGGTAAAGTGATTTGATATGATCTTCATATTTGTCTTCTAACTGTATACATGCTCTTTTTCTTTGTAAGCCTATAACATAAGGTTTTACTTGCAAAACACCGAAATTGTTAAGAAAACATAGGTGACAAAGGAGGACATCAATGGCTTTATTGAGCTTGAAAGGATATTGGAGGGAGTCCACGGTGTATCGAAAGGTAAAACAATGGTTTTATTAGGTGCAGAAGCTTATGGAGGGTTTAATATGATAACAGGTGAAACAAAGAAAAATGGTGATTTTTTGGTTTAAATGGAAAAACAGTCTACTTTACGAATTATGGCACAAAGTGAACAATGACCGTTTTGTCGTTATGTGGGAAGTGGTTTTGCTTTTTCATTGCGCCATTTTTGAGGTGTGGGCAGCTTTGGGAGAGGTTGCCTGATGAAATCTGAGCCTGACACGTAGGAAGGGGAGGTTAGTGGAATACCGCTTTTCGGGCAGGTAAAGATTGGACAGAGAGCCAACCCGATTTGAATGCATTAGATCGGATGATGGTTGAGAAAAGGAGCAGTATGGAGCTATTATGGCCGTGTGGCGCTTTATTATGGGTCAAACACTAAGATTAGCGAGGTTTTATGTTTAAACAAAGGTTTAGGTTGATTCTTCATTTAAAACATAAAAACAGTTTAACAAAGAAAACCTTTGCAAAACATGGTATGGCGGACTTGAAAAAATATGAATTCTGGTGGATAAATGATATCGGGTCCAGGTTCATCACATATCGCAATTGGAGTTTAAATAAGGAAAGGCTCATCACAAAGGAATGCGATTAGGGTCAGACGTGATGTGGGAAATAAATCATGTATGCTATGTGATTGGGTCCGGGTTCCCATCGCATCTCAGAGATCACAATGGTAGAGGGTAATGCTTTAGCCAGGACTTGCAATGGAGGTAGACGTGATATGGCAATGAAATATAATATATATTTGGGTTGGGTCTGGGTCCATCGCGCATCGCATATTGCAATCAGAGGAGAATGGATGCACATTTAAAGTTTGCGATCCACCAATATTGTGGTGTGTTAATGAAAATACATAGTTTTATAATAAAACTTAAGGTTTCAGGTTATTTAATAGTGGGAGTTAATATATACGGGAAAAGGAACTTTTTAGGGGTTTGATATTATAGGTCAGTGTTAATATGAAGTATGAGTGGAAAAGGGAAATACCCTAAGTATAATGCTTTTGTGAGCTATTTGCTTTTCGCATATATACATCATTACTTAAGCTAAACATCCTTTTTTGGGTTTTTTGGGTTAAAAGCGATTTTACATGGGGTTTTCACTTTTCCTAAGTAAAAATGATTTTAACCTTAGGAAAAGGGGTTTTTTATGGAAAATGAATGAATATGAACTGTATGAAGGTTGGAAGGGGAAATTAGTAAATATAGGAATGAATGAGGATGAGAGAAGTTAATTAATTGATCTTGTAGACCTTCAGTTTCTTTGTGTAATTGCCTCATGGACATAGAAACATATGGTAAAACAATGATAAATGTACATTTTGTCCAATGAATTAACATACTTCTGCAACCCTTCTCCTACTTACCCTTTGCTTATCCTATCATTTTTTCTTGACTTAATGGGTGCATTTACGCTAGAAAACCCTTTTCCTTTATTTTTATTTTACAAAAGCAAACTATCTAATTCTAACCTTATAACATCCAAGGGCTTAGATTAAACTGGTGAGCACCTTATTATTCTCTAGCTAACTATTGATCTACCAAGCTTAAACAGTTTGTCCATATCTTTATTCTCTACCTATAACATCAAATTTAAAACATGAAGCTGCCAAGATTAAACTATTTGACTATCATGGGTTGTGGAATTTATGACAAGCTACACAAAACCATTATTTTGCAGAAAAATAGTAGTGCCATTTAGACTTGCTCACTTTCAGAGTTTATTTGTTTTCTTTTCTTTCTAACCTAACATTTTCTTTCTATCTTGATTTTTTAGGACATCTAACCTAACATTTTCTTTGATATGGACATCATCATCAAGATATTTTCAAAAACATTTTATTCACTATTGTTATGTCCATATCCTAACTTAGCATTTTTTCAGAATAATTTTTATATTTTGACTATTTTATTCTACCTTATCAAAACCAAAAAATGCTACAACAAAAACCAATGGTTTTTAGTAAGAATTACAAAACATACTGATGAAGAAAGTTATTATCTATATGAATTAATTCACCTTCATCATGAAAACTAGAAATAAAATCTATAATTGTATTTTATCTTCGAGGCTTATTTAATATAGTGGTATTAAATTATTATAATAAAAGAATCCACCTGGTAATATTGACATTAGTTACTATTTTATTCATCATATAATGAATGAAAAAATGATTAATTTGGATAAAAGTCTAATATCATAATTCCTAAATTTCTTTATAGCATGTACATGTGCAAGAATTTCAGTTATTATTATTTTTTAACCATATCAATTTATTTTTGTAGCTATTAAATTCCTACACACATCATAAATGGCATAAGGGACTTGATGTTCCTTTTTTTCGTAAACCTGCTCCTAGAGCAGTTTATGAAGCATCAACAAAAATATGAAAGGAAAGGGACTGATTCCCGCCCTTTAAAATAGGTTCTTTAGAAAAATTATTTTTCAATTCATTAAAGGAAATTTGGTAAGGAATGTTGCAAAAAAATTGATTGTCTTTGAAAGTAATTTAAATAATGGTGATACTATTTTTGTGAAATTTTCTATAAACCTCTTATAATAGTCTGCATGGCCTAGGAAACTTCTCACATCCTTTTGAATCTTGAATATTGGAATTTTAGTGATGACTTCTATTTTTGCTAGATCAACTTTAATCCTTGCACATGAGACACAATGATCCAAACCAATTTCTTCAATTAATAGCACATGGCACTTCTCATAACTTAAGGAAAGATTAATTTCTTGGCATCTTACAAATATTATTCTTCAATATTTTTAAATGCTTCTTCAAATGTACTACAATAAACTTTCAAATAATTCATATATAACTCTACACAATCATGACTCAAGTTAGAGAAAATACGTAAAATAGAACATTGAAAAGTAGAGAGAGAATAGAATAACCCAAAATGTAATACTCTATAATAAAAAGCTCCCCATAGTCATGTGAAAATTATTTCATATTGATCATTTTGTGCAATTTGAAATTGGTTATATCTTCTAAAACCATCAAGAAAGTGTAAAAAATTTATGGTAGAGAAAAAATATTTAATGAGAGAAATTAAGTATCAACCAACAAAAAACAAAAATCATAAACACAACATGAAAACATTAACAGAATTTTTACCTAGGGAAAACTCCAACTCAGAGGAAAAACCAAACCTAATGTAAATCCATTAGCCCTTGGCCAAAATCTTAGCTAGGCCATCAAAGTAAGCCTTTATCGCTCACCTCCCCATCCTACTAAAAATGAAGTATTCCTATCATTTTAAAGGTTGCATCAGATGAATACCACAATTAAATTGTTAGGTGAAGTATTTAGGGGTATTTCACGCACCTTTTTCCCTACTTTTGACCATTTCTCTCCACCAAATCCATCAATCCCTTGACACAATGACACTTTGCCTTGTCAAAAAACAACCATTTTCTATGACATATTACTATGCCATTTTTGTTGAGTATTGAAAGAAACAATGTCCTTTTGAAATGACTAACTAGGAAATTGCAGAAGATGTCTTCTAGATTATTTTATTTCATGTGATGGTGTAATTATCAAGGATTCTTGTCAGATAGCAGGTGTTTTTAAATAATGTTACATGTTGTTACATGCTGTTACACCTCAAGGATTGTTGCTACACCATGATGTTGCTACAAACTATCAAAGATTGAGGTAGTTATTCTAGATATATTTGTGAAGACAGTGAGATGTAACTTCTTATGCAATGCCGAAGAAATATGATAATTTATAACTATGAAAAGTGGTGTAACTATAATGGATCGTTATTTGGAATCTGGTTGTAACAATTTCTATTTTATTTCATTTATGTTAAAACAATCAACATGAGAATCGTGAAATTCTCATTACTGATTCGTTCCCTAATTTCGGGGCTCTATAAGAATTTGTAAGGAGACCCAAGCCTTTGAGAAGTGGATGAAAAATTTGGAAACAACACCAATATTTTGATCTTGTAGTTTTCAGCCATTTTAATACAAAAAGTACTTGGTGATGATTTTACCATTATTGTGTTGAATTCTTAAGTAGATTTATTCCATTCCTGCACCCTCCTAGGAAGGAAGGGCCCTCCTCTTTAGCATGGAAGGGCCCTCCTCCTTAGCATGGATCATAGTATTGGTAGTGTATATAATTTCCTAGACGTCTATGTGAATTTTATACTTTCGTTGCATAAATTGTGGAACATACGCATTTCTATGATCGAATTTATGGTATTTTGGTTATATTATTGTTGTGATTCAATCAATAAATATATGAAGTGCCTATTTATTTTTTGGAACTCATGAAGTGTGAATTTCTTCCTTGCTGAATGAATTTCAATTATGTAGTGTGTTTTTTATTTTTTCAAGTGTGAACTTCATTTTTACTATAATGTTCTCATAATTCTTCATATGTGTTCAACGAAATCCCTTTTCTAACTGGCTAAACATGTATCAACACGGATAGTGCTGACTCCTTAGAAATAAAATGCCTACCCTGGTTGACAATTAATGTTTGTGATTCAGCTTTTTTTTAGCATGATAAAGTAGGCCAAACATTTTCGCATCGTTGCTTGGGAAAACAGTTGACGAGACTATTAGTCAGTGTGTTTCTTGTAACTATAGTGTTTATAAGTGCACAAATTTTGGGCAATAAGACAAAAGGCAAGAACTCACGCATCACTCTAACATACCTAAGCATACTCACCACTGTGATCATTAGAACATTTAGGGTGTGCAAAATTTTTGAAATATCCTTTTAGAAGTGTCCTTAGTTTTACAGAATTTTGGTGATAAGATGAGAGGTAAGAACCTGCACATTTCTCTAACATGCTTGAGTGGGCTCACCATTGTAGTAATTGAGGCACTTAGAGTGTGAAATAATTACACATAGGGTCCAATTATGGGGTCTATGAGTAAAGAAGACACAAAACATAGACACTCTAATAAATCTCCAGGAAAAACCGGTCATAAAAGGAACGAGAAAAATAAATATTTAGGGAGGAAAACATCAATTCAGGAATTAATCTCAAAAGAAGAGGGAGAGTAGTCAAATTCATAGAACGACACAAAAAAAACATCTCTGCAGAAAGTTATTACTCCCATATCAAGATCAGAAGTATCTAGTTCCTTTCTCTTAGGAACCCATCATCCTCAAACTAGCCTACATACTCCCAAAACTATAGATTTGATTCAAGAACAACAGGGAGAGACTAGTGGAGAGGATTTCGGATTGGAAGGCCAAGGGGATACCAGTGGGAAGCACCAAGAGCCAAAATTGGAAGAACATTATTTTACGTTTCCATACCCAGATTCAGGCAGTGCAATAATGTCAATGAAACTGACAAGTGGTTTTCAGATTGAAAGTCTTAACAACATCAGTGAAGCAGCCAGTGGGTATCTCCATCAGCCAATGGGTGACCATCATCAGTAAATATGCCAGTGCGCATTCATCAAATTGTCTCAATGGACACCAGATGTTGTTTTCAAGCAAAGGACAATTGGATCCTTTTGTGGCTTGGCACATGACGGAGTTTTCAAGAGGCATCCAGAGATGAATCAATCATGCAGCTGATTCATGTTCTCTTCATATTTGAATTTTTTCAGCATCTAGCTTTGGCAATTTTTTAGGAAAACGTTTTTTGAGGATCAACTTGAGAACTTGGAAGATGGTTCCTTGCTCATTTTGGATTTATCATTGTGGGGGGAATGTTAGCCTCACTCTCTTAAAAATCAATAATAAATGCAATTATTAAATTGAATAAATAAAATCATGAGAATTCCTGAAACTAAGGGGTCTAGTTTGGATGAGAGATTCTCTCCAACTAGCTCTCCTAAATTATTGTGTAAGTTGAGAAATTGTCTCAAGCAAGTGAGTATAAGATAGATGTATTATCTTAGAAATACTTTTTAGATTGTTAGAACTTGCTCGCTTGATGCTTGGTTGATTGTTGCTTGCTCGCTTGAACTTATTTTAATAATTGATTGTTTGAACTCACACTTGCTTGCTTTCACGCTCATTTGATGTTCAGAGATTTGCACTTGCTTGAACTCACACTCTTTATTGATCAAAAGAACGGTGTCGAATACTATAAAAAATGCACCCAAGATACAATTGACAAGTTCAATCTTGATGACTCAATTGAAGACTTACTTGACTTAATGTATTCACCTTAACAAGTCAAATTACCGTGTCGGTTACAACCGAGAATGCACCTGTACAATTCAGCTAAAAAATGTTTGTTTGCAAGTGATACAAAAAGTTTTGATGATGTTGATGTCGTCTTGGCTTGAAATGCTTGATTTTGTAGCATCTTTAACTTGAAGGTGTGAATTAGCTATTGTGAAATGTTGTTGCAGAATATCACTTTTATCAAGTCGATGATGTGATGCTTTGTGCTTATGAACTTAATTGATTATGGGAGCTTTGATTTTAGGAGCTTGATCGATGACTTGTATATGTAAACTTTCTTATGTGCATGTAGTTGTTTTGTTCAAGCATAATAAAGAGAGTGTTTTACAAATTCAAATCAAAACATGCAAGCGCTTTCACGACACAAAGTGTACCCATGATCCCCTTATTCAATTTCTGGTGGATCTAGGACACAATCACCACAAAAATTATGATGTTATTAATTACTGGAGTACATCATTCTTTGTCACAAATTTGTAGTGTAAACTTCTCAATGAGAATGTCACATTTGAAAACTTCGGAAGAAAATTATCTTCAAAAACTGCCAGTACCGACTCAATGACTCTCAAAGTAAAATATTACTTTGAAATACAATAATGACTTTTACTTATTACTCCAAATTCACTTATGACTTCATTACATAAAAAATTACAAATACTCCTTATCTCTCCAAAATAAAAAAAGTAAATGCACCTTATGCACTAATCCTCTTTCTTATGTCACTCCTTATATCTCCCAAAATTCACTCATTTAATTGTAAAAAAAATATACCTTATTTCTCGAAAGGCTTGATATCACGTTATAAAAAATCACTTTATGATGTAACTTAAAAAAGTGAAATAATTTTTATGAAGTCACTTTATAAAAGTGAAATGTTTTAAAAAATTAAAATTGTGTGCACATTTCATTATAACAAAAATAAAGCACACCTTATAAAGTGATTTTGTTGGATAGACTTGTCAACATAGAGCTAATGCTGTACTCACTGACACCGCAACAATCTTAAAAACTTCATGGGAATCTCAAAAGTCAAGTAATTCCTAGTATGACCAATTGCACCCTATCTCCACAAAGTAGAAAAGCCATATCAAAATATGTCAAAGCTCCACCCTTTTCCTTGAACAACTTCCCAAAGGAAGAAATATCACATCTTTTAATAGAGACATGAAAAATATTCTCATGGAAATAAATCACACTGCAATATTAGAGGTGTTACTATTTGTTTGGGTCATTTTCTACCTACAGTTGAATTAGTTGTTCCAGTCCTTCTACCCAAAAATAATCTTTGATATTACCAGTTTGCCCTCACTACAATTCAATTCATGCAACCAAAATCAGCTTTTGTATCACATATTGTAGCATTGGACATCATCCGAGTGACTATAAAAGATAGAGATGCCCCAATAAATCTCATATAAGAGACACAAAAAAAAAACACACATAATCACATATGAAATTCAAAACATACATTTATATTAATCTCATAGATCGTAGGTCCTTCCTCAAGGGAGTGAACCTAGAGTGAGCCAGTTCTTTGCCTATTCAACCATGTATCAAAGCCCCTTTGCTAAACACCATTAGCACGTCGCGTGACCATAATAAATTATGTTTATTCTTCAATTATTGAGCACCCATGGCAGGAAATTCCACAAAAACATAGTTCCATCTGATCTCACAAGTTTTGGCTTTTCAAATTAAGGTAATTACAACAAGCTCCTTGCTGAGTCACTTATGATTCGAAGGTGGCATAAACAAGCTGGCATACTATTGGAGATCCCTGGTATGCTTATGCATAATCTTGGAAGCCTTCTTCCTAGCCAGCGCAAATACCACAACATCCATACCATCCTCATTCATATAAACCTAGATATTGAACTCATCCTTACAAGGCACTATATAATTATACATCCTTGAGATCAAATCGTGCCTGCTTTGAAGCTCCATGGTCGCAAACAAGCACTGACAATATTGACGCCTGCTAGCATAAAACTTGAAGACATTCTATCCTTCTTTCAGCAGCAAGGGAGTATCATTTCTGTCCCCGCTAACTAATAGACTAAGTTTTTTCTCAAATATCCTGTCCTTCTGTGCAAATTGCACCACCTAGACTAGGGTGATCTACTCGTTTTTCCGTTGGCCCATGATGTCATTGATGGCAAAGGCGATCAGGAAAGTGATAAAATATTAGAATCTAGATTAGAATTTTCATCCTTCAAACGTTTGACAGAATTTCCAATCAATCATTTTCTGAAGTTAGCTCCACAGTTGCCGGTGTTACCGCAAGTTCCAATCTTGGCTACCCAAAAATTGATTCTTACAGTAGACATTGCTCTTGCTCTGTGCAACATCCTCTAGCATCAATTTGGACCCATAATTCTTCTTACAACCAAGCGCTTCACCATAGAGATCAAGTCATTAATTAAACACAACCTAGTAATTTCTTTAGGCTCACAACCCTTAGCTCCAATACCACATGAAGAAGAATCACAAATCCATATAACCATATGCATAACAAATTAACACACAAAAATTAAATTGGCGGAAAAGGCAAAGAGCCATCATGTAGTCTCTCATGCTCATGTAATTCTCATTATTCAAAAAATTTAATAATACATTTAAATACATGAGTAAGTTGTCTTAATATAGTGCATCTATCTTAGACTCACTTGGTTGAGACAATTTCTCAACTTACACACTAACTTAGGAGAGCTAGTTGGAGAGAATATCTCATCCAAACTAGACCCCTTAGTTTGAGGAATTCTCGTGATTTTATTTATTTAATTTAATAATTGGATTCATTATTGATTTTGAGAGAGTGATGCTAACATGTAAAACAACCAGCCCTAGAGTAACCTAAAAAATCATCACAGGAAACTTCATCCATAGAACATTTGCCCAAACAATCTTTGGGAAGAGACTCACCAGAAAAAAAAAATCATGAAAATTGACAATGGGAGAGAATAATAATAATATCAATGATAGGAAAGATGCCAATATTACCAATTTTTAATTTCCAGTAAGTGATATAAGGGGTGAAGCTCCCATGAAAAACATCCCTCTATGAGCCCTTCCATCTTTTCAAGGATTTACTTTAGAAGAACCTACTACTTTTTTCATTTGAATTTGATATTCTGTGAAGGAGCTGTGATTATACTTGATCTGCCCAAAAGTTGACATTGTTTCCTACTAATATGAAATGAGCAACATTAAGATGGTTCATGGGACTTGGTTATACTACTATCCGGACACGGGGAGACATGGAAACCACATTTTTGTAAAAATTTTAGGACTGTTGTTGGACCGGGGACTTGAGGGAAGAAATATTTAGAATGACACACAAGGAAGAAGAAAACCAAGAAGATTATGCGGAACAATTCCACTATATCCTATAGAGATCTAAACATAGTGATCTGGATCTAGAAATCTTGGAAATTATATTCAAACGGGGAATGAGAGATGACTACCTCGATATGTTGAACCTATTGGGAAAAGGAGATATATCTCAAGAATAATTTGAAGAGATAATAAAACTTTTCTTAATGTGCTTGAGAGGATCATCACGAGGGAGAAGTATGTCACGGTATGCCTTTGTTAGGAAACAAAAATCTATAAATGAAGGTGTGATCAGAGTTGAGATCGAAAATCTATTTGAAAATCTTAAGAATGATCTCCTTAGTACCTTATCTACCCAACTGAAAACAACACGAGTGTAAAAGGCACAGGATGAAGCCAGTAAAGCTTTGGTTGTGTTATGCCTAAAATGTAAAGAGAAACATTCCTTGAAGGAATTTAGAGTCAACATCATCATCTTGTGGAGTACTTTTGATCTCGATCATTCTATAGGGTACTGTCTAGAGATTCACAAACGAAAAGAAGTGCTCAAGGAATCAAGTGAGTAAGTTCATCCCTCCTACTTTGTTGGGTCTAGG
Organism: Pinus taeda; assembly: GCA_000404065.3. NCBI lineage: Eukaryota > Viridiplantae > Streptophyta > Pinopsida > Pinales > Pinaceae > Pinus > Pinus taeda. Next base: position 170,947 of record APFE031639587.1, on the reverse strand, counting down.
AAGCCTTGGAAGCGATGACTATCAGGTATGTCTCAACATTTTTCTTTTAATGTGTGGAATAATGTATATAATGCTCACCAATTTCCATGGCAATATTCCTCTCCTCCCCCAGCTCAATTTCCTTCAACATGGAACCAATGGTACCCCTCGACACCTATTGCTACTCTTCCCATATGACCCCAATTACCTATACAACTAACCCTAACCCAAATAATAAGGTAACCTAGAACATAGAGGCCCCTACTTATTTCCATACTTACTACATTACTCCTGTTGAATGTAATGAAATTTATCTTAAGTAAGGAAAAGTAGTAAATCCAAAAACCTCCCACATTATTACTGAAGAGGAATGTGAATCACCTAGAGAAGATACTATGGACCTTGAAGAGGTTGTTACACCTGTAGCAACTAATTGGAATAAAGTTGATATACCTATAACAACCAATCTAGTTGTGGTGGTAACTAAAGATCCCCCATATCCACAAAGACTAGGTGAAACTGGTATGATTCCGCAACCCGAATATGGTTTTCTCAAGGATTTAAAAAAATTGCACATACAAATTCCTTTACTACAATCCTTTAAAGATGTTCTTATCTATGTGAAGACAATAAGGGAATTGTGTGTCGAGAAACCTAGAAGGAAGCCCAAATACCCTGTTACGATCCATGTGATGGGGAAATTGTCAGAAATGATGACTACTTAGCCTCTTTTGACTAAATATAATGATGCAGGGAATCCTACAACCACTGTTTACATTGATGAAAATCCCATTTCCAATACACTAATTGATTTAGGGGTAACAACCAATGTAATGACCAACAATGCTAGAATTGGTAAACAGGTCACGTATTAAACCTGAACAAATGTTAGAAGATATAGTGATCATGGTGGATTCCTGAAGATATTTGACAGATTTTCTTATTTTACCAAACTTGTCAAACCTTGGGGGTTATCCCTTGATTCTAGGAATGCCTTCGTTGGCTACTGCAGATGCATTTATTTGATGCAGGTTTGGGTATATGACAATTTTAGATGGACAGGCCACAAAGAACCTTAGCCTTTACCCATCAGAAAAACCAAGGGTTTAGAAAACCCCTTATCGGATGAATTTGAACATGAATTAGATTATTCCCAGCCACTCCTCACTCTTGCCAAAGCCCAATATTTTAAGAACAAAATAGTGGATGATATTATTAATGGCTTTATCAGTAAATCTCTTGTTGTTACTTCTATTGAAGATTTAGGGATATAATATTTGAATTTAGAGCATATAAAAGACACCCTTAATCTCAAGAGAAACCCTACTGAAATAGAGCCAGGAAAAATCTTAAATATCAATCCTAATCGAGCTCCCGAACAGAACAAGATGTTTTTTCAACTGTTACAAAAACACAAAAATGCATTTTCATGGGATTACACAGACATGAAGGAAATTCAACCTAACCTATGCACCCACCACATCTACGTGAAATAATATTGCACTCCAATTAGGAAGACACAATTGCATATTAACCTAGCACTCAAGGAAGTAGTGAAATAAGAAGTACAAGAAATTCTAAATGCCAACTTCATTTATCTCATATTCGATAGCCAATGGGTATTTCCGCTTGTTATTGTTCCTAAAAAGAATGAAAAGTGGAGGATCTATGTGGATTACAAAGAGCTTAACAAATCCACTCAAAAGGACCATTTCCATTTACCATTTATATACCAAGTCCTTGATACCCTATCGGCGAAGAATTTTTTTCATTGCTGGACGGGTTTAGTGGTTAGAGTCAGATTCAGATTTCTCAAGGGGATCAAGATAAAACCACATTTACATGCCCATGGGGAACTTTTGCATACATAGTTCTTCCTTTTGGAGTGTAAAATACACCAACAACCTTCAAGAGGGTTGTATTGGGAATATTTGTAGATTTGCTAAATGATTGTTTTGAAGCGTTCACGGATGACTTTGCACCTTGTGGTGATGATTTCGAACTAGCATTAGCCAGTATTGAAAAATTATTAGAACGATGTGAGTGAAATAATCTTTCCTTAAGAACTGATAAATGTCACATGATGATGAATGAAGGAACTATGATCAAGAATTATATCTCCACTGAGGGGATAGAGGTAGACCCTTCTAGGATAGAAATAATTATGAAAATTCTAGCTCCCAAAACACAAAATTTGGTACATAGATTTTTAGGACATGCAGGGTATTACAAAAGGTTTATAGGTATTTTTTCAAAGATTACATCCCCATTATTTTTGCTACTTACAAAAGATGTGGAATTTGTCTTGACAGGGAAATGTGAACACAAATTTGTAGAACTCAAGTGGTCTATATCATCAACTCATGTTTTGTGAGGACCAACTTTGGGCTACCATTTCATATAGCAGTTGATATATCTGATACTATTGTTGTAGTTGTGCTAGGTAAACTTGAGGAAAAAAGGTCATATGTCATTCACTACATCAAAAAGAACCTAACTCCAACATAATTAAATTACATCGTTATAGAAAAAAAAGTTTCTTGTAGTAGTACATGCCATAAATAAGTTTAGGCACTACATCACAGGTTAACAAATATTTGTGCATACTGACCACTCTACCATTCATTTTTTAGTGAATAAATCTATCACTAAAGGTAGGCTTACACATTAGTTGTTATTTTTACAAGAGTTTGATGTACCAATTTTAGATAAACTTGGGAAGGATAATGTAGTGGTTGATTTTCCTTCTAGGTTGATTATTGATGATGATTGCATACTCGTTGAGGATTATTTTTCAAATGAGTATATCTTTTCTATTTCAACTTATCCACCATGGTATGCAGACATAGCTAATTATCTTGATGCAGGGAGATTTCCACAATATATGTCCTCAACAGAAAGGAAGAGGATTGTTTAGCAGAGTGCAATGTATTCCTGGATATAGGGATACCTTTAATACATAGGACCAAATCAATATATCAGGTGGTGTGTGAGAGAAGATGAGATATTTGATATCCTGAAAGCCTTGTTGGAAAAACCATGTGGATGAGAATTTGTGAACAAAAGGATTGGGTATAAAGTTATTTCAACTGGATATTATTGGCTACTATATTTTAGGATACAAAGAATTTTCTAAAAGGGCGTGACAATTTTCAAAGGATGGTTCAATGCTCTGGTCTAATGAAATGCCATTACAACCTCAAGTATTTTTGAACCATTTGAGAAGTGGGCCCTAGATTTTGTAGGGCCGATTAATACTTCATCTTAGAAGAAGTCCTACATTCTAGTCAACATAGATTGTGTAAGAAAATGGGAGGAAGCAATAGCACTGACTAGGGCAACTAAGTAGGTCATTTTAGACTTTTTGTTTGAAGATATTTTTGTTCACTTTGGGGTGCCTCAGGAAATAGTGATAGGAAGTGGAGAAAAGTTCACATCCCACTTGATCTAGAACTTATTTTAGAAATATAAGATTTGTCACATGATTATGTTGCCATATCATCCACATGTAAATGGTCAAGTGGAAACCACAAATAAATTTGTTGAAGGAATTCTCACGAAAATTGTCACCATCCATCAAAGAAATTGGGTTGAAAATATTCCAGAAGCACTATGCGCATATAGAACTACATGGAGAAATACTACTATAACTTCACTGTACGAATTGGTATATGGTAAAAAGGCATTATTTCCCACTGAGTTTGAAGTAAAAACACTCAGAAGAGCATTGCAAGTGAGCCTAGATTTAACTACAACTTAGAAACATCGATTAAATCAACTAAATGAGCTTGATGAGCAGAGGTTAGCTACCATTCAACAAACATATATCATCCAACAGTACAAGGCTAAGTGGCATGAAAATTTCATCCAAAGTAAGGTGTTTCAGAAAGGACATTTGGTTTTATTGTACGATTCATGATTCAATGAGTTGAAATGGAAGCTCTACACCAGATGGCTAGGTCCATACGAGGCAAATACAACCTCTAAAAATGGGACTATAAAATTAGTTACCATAGGTAATGCCAAGGTGCCATTGTTTCCAATGGGCATCGTCTTTGGTTTTATTTGTTGAAAATGGCAACAAAAAATGCTAAAAATAGCACTGCTATAAATAGCAGTTCACGTACAGTGTTGGACATAGCAAAAAGGATTGAAAAATGGAAGTGCTAGAAATAACATTGTTATAAATAGTATTTTGGGATAGATTCCAATTTTATTTAGTCCCTAAACTCAAATTGAGAAGTAAAATTCAAATTTTATCTTAGCAATTGTTTGTAAAATAGTTAATTAATTCATCTTGAGTTAATTAGTTGTAGAAAATCAAACATGAAGTCTAATTGTGGGGACATGCAACAGTTTTTCCATTGATTGAGGAATTTATCCATCATTTAAAGAGATAAGGATGAATTATAATATTGATTTGTAATTAGTTGGCTCAGTTAACTCAGTCAAGTCTAGTTAGATTAATTCAGACAGTTTGTTCAATTAATTATGAGTTCAGTTAGTTAATGCTTGCATGCATGTAACCGCTGCTCTCCAGATAACTGAATATTCTCTCGTAAATAACTCAAGCATGTTAGTTCAGTCAGAGACCCAGTTGAGATCAAAGGAAGGGACATTGTACTATCAGTTGGAGGATTTTTCCTATAAAGGAAACTCATCTATGCAGAAGGAATTATCTCCTCTAGGATTTCATATTTAGATCAGAGGTTAGTGAGCATGTGAAGAGGCCAATTCACACATGTGGCATCACTAGACCCCAAGAAAAACTGCGCAAGGAAATATGAGGCTTGGAGGGCTTGAGGATGACATATACTGTGTCTATTTAGTCTATGAGCTGTATTGTTTGATTGTAGAGAGAGAAAGATAGCTTGTGAATTGATTCCTTTTGTAACTCGAACATATTTACACTTGTATGATAATACAAAGATTGGGGTTTTAGGCTTAGGCTTTCCTTGGGTTATTTATTTTGTGTTATGTGTGATTGATTTCTCATCTTGAGGTATATGTGTTCTCATTGATTTTTCTCATATTCGATTAAGCTTCTGCAAAGTTTGTTGTAGAAGTAGATATTGTATTTTTCTTTATTATATTACATAATCTGTTAATATATTGTGGGAATTTCTACATGGTATCAGAGCAAAGGTGATCAAGGTGAAGAAGAGTATACAAGAAGGGAGAAGTTTGAAGTTTGAGGTTCCTGAATATAGAAATCGAGTTCTTATGACATCTCAATTTTACCAATGGCGTTCAACAGTTTAAGACTTGAGTATGTCCTTGATGGCAACTCAAATTATATAGCTTGAAAGGATCACATGGAAGTAGTTTCAAAGGATAATGGCCTAAAGGACTTCATTGATCAAGAATTCCCCAAGCCCACTGATGCTACTCAATTGCCGGAATGGAAGAAATGTGTGGCCAGAGCAATGGGAATCCTCCCGGAGGGAGTTGAAGACCACATTGTCTCTAGCCTCCATGGGAAGGAGACACTGTTTTCAATGTGGAAAAAATTGAAAGATCTATATTAGAACAACAGTGATTGCAGGAAGCTGGCACTGAAAGACAAGCTTCAAAAAATCAAGTGTGAAAAGAGTGAAACAATCTCTACATATCTGAACAAGCTCACCACTTGTAGGGATGAGCTTGGAAGTGTAGGGATCATGACTACTGATGATGACATGGTGAGTCTTGCACTCCTCAGTCTTCCTAAGAGCTCGCATAGCTACCAAGACTCAGTTAATGGAAGAGAGAAACTACCAGATTCAAAATGACTTTGGTCAGATCTGATGCAGGAGGAGATAAGAAGAAGCACCAGAGATAGTTCTTCATCCAAGGAGGATGAAGGAAACTGTTCCTTAGCAAGTAAGGAAAATAAAGGGAAGGAGAAGGATTCTCATCCCAAATTGAGTTCTTCCCATTGTGGGAAGAAGTTTGACAAATCGAAAGTGCGATGCTTTCATTGTCATGAGGTGGGCCATTTTGTAACAAATTATCCACTGAAGAAATCCAAGATGGAATCTAAGGAAGGATCTGAAGGTGAGGCATCGACCTCATAGTTCGAGTCTGATTTCACCCTCTTCGCATGCATGGCTTGGTGCATGGTGGGATGTGGTTGGTTTCTTGACAGTGCAACTTCTTTCCACATGACCAATGACAAGAGTTTGTTCAGTACCTTGTCGGAGAAGGATCTCCAAATGTGAATTGTGATGGGTAATGATGAAAAGTATAGTGTCTGAGGTGTAGGCATAGTTGTTTTTCAGAGGGAGTATGGAGCTCGATTACCTTGACTGATGTCAAGTATGTACCAGGACTGAAGAAAAATTTGGTGTCAATCACAATGCTAGAAGATAGAGGCTATGATGTAGTCTTTACTAAGGGAAAGGTTTTACTTCGACACATCACCACTAGATAGGTGAAGCATATCGGTTCACAAGTCAAGAACCTGTATGCTCGAGGTTCAATATGCATGCAAAGCCTTAAGGAGCAAGGAAACTGATGGAGACTTGGTGGTTGAGAGGGAGAGTAAATTACCTCTCAACATGCAGTGCCAAAAGAAGTCTCAAACAATAATGGAGGAGCCACAATTGGTGAAGCAGCTTCAGGAGGTTGTGGAGCAGCCACAACTAGAGAAGCTGAGAGGAGACCCAATGGAGGCATCCACTCATGTAGAGACCTCTAGTAGGGGGAAAGTTTGAGCCAAGTCAGTAGAGGGATCGCCTGCATCCATACCACTAGGTAGGAGGTGGGGCGATGTGGAGTGACAATCCCAAGAAGGCTAGAATAGGGGCAAGATCATTGAGGTACCCAACCTCATTGATTAGACCTTGCTACAGGAGCACCGATGAGGAGTAGTAGGACTGGATAAGTGGGTAGAGGTAGATGTGAATGAAGCGGTAGAGAGAGCTATAGTGCAGGAATCCCAAGATAGTGCAGAGCTAGTAGGCTGCAAAAATGTGAGAGGCACAGGAGTGTTGCACTAGTGTAGGATGGCACAGAGATATGTGCAATGGTGCGAGATGCATAGAGTGTTGCAGCATCTTAGAGGTCTTAAAGGGAGCACTTGTCAACGATAGAGGAAGCTTCAACATCAGAGGATGTTTCTAGCCTAACAGGAAGGTCAATTGGGAGTTTTTTTGTTTCTAGAGTTGTTTGAGCAACAACACTTGGGAGAAGTGTTGCATCCAGAACATTCCAAAGGTTCAGGATTGGGTTTGAGTTGAATTCCTTTCCTGTTGAGAGGGAGTGTTGAAAATGGCAACAAGAAATGCTAAAAATAGAAGTTCTAATAGTATCACTACTAGAAATAGAGGTTTGGGTACCAGTGTTGGACATAGCAACACAGAATGAAAAATGGAAGTGCTAAAAATAACATTGCTATAAATAGTATTTAGGGATAGATTCCAATTTTAGTTAGTCTCTGAACTAAAATTGAGAAGTAAAATTCGAATTTGATCTTAGGAGTTGTTTGTAAATAATTAATTAATTCATCTTGAGTTAATTAGTTGTAGAAAATAAAACATGAAGTCTATGTGGGGACATAAAACAGTTTCTTCATTGATTGAGGGATTTATCCATTTGTTAAAAAGATAAGTATGAGTTGTAATATTGAGTTGTAATTAGTTGGCTTAGTTAAGTGAGTCAAGTCTAGTTAGATTAATTCATATAGTTTGTTGAATTAATTGTGAGTTCAGTTAGTTAATGCTTGCATGCATGTAACTACTGCTCTCTAGATAACTGAATATTCTCTCATAAATAACTCATGCATGTCAGTTTAGTCAGAGACCGAGTTGAGATCAGAGGAAGGTACAATGTACTATCATTTTAAGGATTTTTCCTATAAAGGAAACTCATCCATTCAAAAGGAATTATCTCCTTCAGGATTGTACAGTTAGATTAGAGGTTAGCGTGTGTGTGTGAAGAGGCCAATACACACATGTGGCATCTCTGGACCCCAAGAAAAGCTACACAAGGACATAGGAGGCTTGGAGGGCTTGAGGAGGACATATACTATGTCTATTCAGTCTATGAGCTGTATTGTTTGATTGCAGAGAGAGCAAGATAGCTTATGAGCTGATTCTTTTTGTAACTCGAACATATCTCCATTTGTATGATAATACAGAGATTGGGGTTTTAGGCTGAGGCTTTCCTCGGGTTATTTCTTTTGTGTTATGTGTGATTAATTTCTCATTCTAAGTTATATGTGTTCTCATTGATCTTGCTCATATTCAATTAAGCTTCCACAAAGTTTGTTGTAGAAGTAGATCTTGTATTTTGCTTTAGTATTTTACATAATCTGTTGATCTATAGTGGGAATTTCTACATTATCATATACCTACCTTGAAGAATTCATTTGTTAACATTTTTACAGGATCTGATCTCCAAGTTTTTGAAGAAGGGAAACATTCTCCTGCGTTACCAAAATTTTAAATTCAATAAATGTAGCAGCTGAACACCAACTTTATTTTTAAATAATCCTTGTAGCACCATGTTGTTATACGTATATTTTGATGTTATAGCATGAGTTATATTCATTTTATTGTACTATTTTTAACAATCTCTTCGAGAGAATAGTACTCTCCAAGGTATATTTATTGTAATAAAACATTCTACTATGGATATTTAGCTATTACAAGAAGATCTATTTGTTGTTACATATGTAATAGGTAATTGAGTGAGAGGAAATTGCAATAGGATTTGGTTACAACTTGTCACCTAAACATCCTCATCATTACTGGTCATCATCGGTACCATTACATCACGCATCAATAAGTCATTAAAAAAGAATATTTATTTTTCTTTACTTAAAATTATTGTGATTAATATGTCATTATATCTTGACGGCCGGGGATGACCTTTACATTTATATCTGGGGTGGTGAATCATTTGATGATCTATAATTTAATGTGAATCATTTGTTGATCCATAATCTAATCTGATTTGAAGTGACAAACCTTGCAATGATTATTACCTTTTATGAGAAATTACTTCATTAAGTTTAAATTGTACCCAATCCATATCCCCATAGCTTTGGATTAAATAACGAATCTATAAATCACACTGCATGATCTCCTAATTTGACACCATTGTTTGTGACACCCTTGTCTACTGCATGGATATCAATAAACCCCAAGGAGGCTCCACACCCAAATTGCATGAATTTCTCAAGTATTGTGACAGTGAGTAGACAAGAAGTGCCGACATGATCAACTGTAATAGTGCAAGATGTGTAGAGAAACAATTAGGCATGAGCTAAACTCCATAGAGGCTTTAGAGAATGTCCCTAAGGCTTCTAAAATTTTTAGAGAAGCTTGGTGGCTCAAATTTTTTGAGCGACTAAAACGGTAAGAGGAAAGCATTGCAATGGAATTTGATCAGAATCTGGAAGGAAATCGAACAGAGGTTAGAGGTTTTAAGATGGAAGTTATAGAGGAAGTATTCGGTCAAGTGACATCACCTTAAACCAATGAAAAGAAATGGTTCAACTAGAAAGTAAATGACCCATTGCTTAAGACTCAATCTTTGTAGGGAGACGAGAAATTGATTAAAAAGGAAAGGGGAAAGGATTTCCTTTCCCTTCCATAGCCATGTGATGATGTCACTTGTTTACCATAAAGTACATTACATGTGAAGGGCATCTAACGATAGCTTTCAATTATGATTTCCCATTGCTACATCATCTTTGGAACATGCAATTGATCAACCTTCCTTATTTATTGTTGGAGAATTTGAAGCATATGGCAACTACGATGAAGGTTGCCTCACACTCGGAAAGATGTATCACTAATCACAGGCTTATCAAGTTGATCATATTGCAGCCCTTGGACCAGAAAAGGAGAAGTTGGGATGATTTGATGAGAAAAAAGACAATAACTTAAGGAAGAAAACAAGTTGGAACCTCCACAGAACCTCCAGGAAAAAATTATGTAGCTCAGAAGTAGGAGTATCCCTCCGAAGTTGAGATTGGGAAGGAATCACTAGAAAGTCCTCTCGGTGGCAGAACACCAAAGAAAAAGGTTACGGTTAACATTTAATGAGAACCCTCATCATCATCTACAAAGAAACCAAGCAAGCATGAAGGCGTGGAGAAATAGCAGAAAGAAGAACATGCCAAGTCGCAGGATACTCCCTCTCGAGGTAAGAATGAAACCCAAGCATTGCTGCTCAAAATTAAAGAGTTGGAAGCATAAAATAAACAATTGAAGAAGCAATTTGAGGATGGGGAAAGTGAAACAAGGGTTCCAAGTCTTGACACATTGGCGGAGGCTGTTGGTAAATTGGGACTGGAAACTACATAGGGGCTTATCTATGCATCATGTACTAAAGAGTTGGCAATAAAAGGGTATAAAATTTGTGATGTGGACACCATCTCGAAAGAAACTCAAACTAGTCCATGGGGGGCTGCTATACAAGAACCCGCTGATGACGTTACTGTTACACAAGAACCAACAACCGAAACTAAGAAACCTATGGAATTCGACTTGGAAACTGAAACAAAAGAACCAGATGATCACACTGCTCTTACACAAGAATGAGAATCCGATGTAGAATTATTTCAGGAAGAAAAAGGGAGCGTCAAACCATAAGAACCCATTGACAACACTATTTTTACAAAAGAACCAGTAGTCGAGGCAGAGAAGCTCCAATTTCGAGATGATGTTACACCCCATTGCACTATACCCTGAGCCATATTAGCACTTATAAAAACTTTTATTGGCTTATGATTTACAAAATTGGAAGCAATTGGCACTCTCCCTCAAGAAGGGGGTAATTTATTTAGAAGAACATCAGAAGGTTATTGACTCTCTTAAGGATCAATGGGCTAAGGAATTATTGAAAGATGAACTCATATGATGGAAGACAAAGGAAGCTGAGAATAAAAGGGAATAACAAAGTCAATGACTCTAACAAGAAATTAAGGACCTGACTGAAGATAAAAGCGAGATGTAAGAGTTACCCCTGAAGCTCTTCTGCTACAGAACGCCATATCCCTCGTATCAATTCTTTCTATGGGAAATGTTTTATCTTTTCCAATTAGAGGTCATTTGTGAGAATAGACCCTATAAGGCTTTTTCTAATAGAACTCTTTTAGATGTATTCCATTCCTATGATTTTGATGAACAAAGTTTATTGTGTGGACTCTTTTTCACAATATATTTGTTGAACATGTCAGTTTACAAATATTTTCTCACTTTTTCTCTTAGGTTGGAGACTTACCATTTCAGGCCTTCATGCCCTTTATGAGAAACAAAATTGATTAGCATCTTGCCAAGACGTCATTCGAGAGGAATGAAGAAATATAAACACTAAAAATAGGGTCATAGCCTGGCACAACTCTAATCCCGAGGTGAGAAATCAGAGTATTCCTTGGCGCTCCTAATATGGTGAAGCAATCAACTCACTACAAGACAAGGATATTAGGTTTTGTCTTAATATTTTTTCACAATTGAAGATCAGAACATTAGTGGGGAGCTTGAAATGACCAGAGGCCATCATTGAAACCCTACAGATGAGGGATCCCTTCATCTTTCACAACTTTGTGGTAGTTGTTTCTCGAGTTCCCAAGTATGCAGGGCTGTTAAATTGATGGGGGATTTTTGGATAGGGCTTAAGTTCAATTTTATTTTTGATTTCACTTATTCTTGATAGCTACCAACCTCATTATCAGCTAAATAGGTATGATAAAGGATCTTGGACCATCATCCTATGGATACTCAAGGGTACATATGAGAGAGTGAAGAAACTGCTGACATTTATGATCTCACAAAGTTGCATCAACATCATTCCAATGTGGAAGTAATAGACAATTCTGAACATTCAGAGGAATCTGCATGAGGGCATGCAGTGGATCCATTTGGGGGTGATGTCAGGTGCAGTATTTAGGGGTATTTCATGTAGCTTTTTCCCCACTTTTGGCCATTTATCTCCACCGAATCCATCAATCCCTTGACCAATGACATTCTCCTTGGTCAAAAATAAATCTTTCTCTATGACATATTATTATCCGATTTTTGTTGAGTATCAAAAGAAACAATGTCTTTTTGAAATGACTAATGAGGGAAATTGTAGAAGATGTCTTTCGTATGTTTTTCTTTTAGGTGACTCTGTAATTATCAAGGATTTTGCTCAGACAGGTGATGTTGTTACATGTTGCTACACCTCAAGGATTGATGCTACACTATGATGCTTCTGCAAACTGTCAAAGACCGAGGCATTTATTCTAGAGATATTTTTGAAGACCATGAGTTGTAACTTTATACACAACATTGAAAATATTAGAGAAGTTATAGGTATGAATAGCATTGTAACTATAATGGATCCTTAATTACAAACTGGTTGTAACAATTTCTATTTTATTTCATTTGTGTTAAAACAATCAGCATGACAATCATGAGATTTTCAAGACTCATTCATTCCCTCATTTTGGGGCTCTGTAAGACTTTATAAGGAGACCCATCCCTCTGAGAAGGGGATGACAATTTTTGAAACAACACTAACATTTTGATCTAGTAACTTTCAGTCATTTTAATACAACAAGTACTTGGTAATGATTTTACCATTATTGTGTTGAATTCTTAAGTAGCTTCATTCTATTCGTACACCTTGTTAGGGAGGAAGGGCCCTCCTCTTCAACAAGGATCAGAGTATTAGTAGTGTATATAATTTCTTAGATGTGTATGAGAATTTTATACTATTGTTGCTTATATTGTGGAACAAATGCATTTCTTTGTTCAGATTTATGGAATGCTGTTTATATTATTTTTGTGAGTCAATCAATAAATGTATGGCACACCTATTTCTTTTTTGTAACTCATGAAGTGTGAATTTATTCCTTGCTGAATGAATTGCAATTACACAATTTGTTTTTCGATTTGTGCAAGTGTGGATTTCATTTTTCCAAGAGTGTTTTTAGAATTCTACATATGTGTTCAACGACATCTTTTTGCTAAGTGGCTAAACATGTCTCAGCACAAATAGTGTTGACTCCTAATAGAGGACCTACCCTGGTTGACAATTAATGTTTGTGATTCAACTATTTTATTAGCATGATGAAACAAGCCAAACATAAATTACCATGGGAAACCAAAAAACCATTGGCCCAAAACAACAACTACTAACCCGGTCAGCTTCGACTCTATCCTCGATTCAAGTTTACTTAACAAAAAGTGAAATATTTTTTTCTTGCAAACGTATTTAAGAATTTATACTTAAAAGAGAGAATTTTTTTTTAAGGTAGTCTTACTTAGTTCTTCAAAATATATAAAAAATTGCCAATTACCATTACTTTTAGGAAAATCACTAATGGTGATACCCATTGACTATAGGAAATTGGGTATATAGTCTTTACATTCAATAATTTTTGCAAATCTTCTTTGACAATTTCTTTTAGGAATAATTTTATACGTCACTGGGGTCGTCTAATAGTTTTGGAATTTTGTTAAAATATAAATATAATGCATATGCGTGTTAGGGTTAATTCCTCTCATATCAATATATTCCCATGCAAATGCAGTAACATGTTTATGAAATATATGAACTAATTGTAATTTTTGATATTCATCCAAATTAGAATTAATATTAAAAAATTTCCCTTGATTTATCTCTATTTGGCTATTACCCATTTTAGACATTGAATTTATAGAAGACATAGAATCCACAAATGATGAAAGATTTCCCATCTGAAATTTTCTTGAAAGATTCTGCCCATGATATGAGTAAAATAATATTTCCCCCAAAGATATTAGGAAAGATCAAAATTATTAAGGAAATTAGTTATTTGAGATTCTTCAACATATTTTTTAAAAATCATAACTTTTGCAATTATTAACACTAATTTCATTATTTCATCATTATCATAATCAATTTATTCAATATTTTCTAATTCAATGATTGACTTTGTTTGCAGATATAAATTGAACTTCTTTATTGCATTACCATTTGATATTTTCATATTCCCTAACCTATGACTAATAAATGTTTCATCCATGGCTAACCATGGTCGTCCTATGATTACTAGATGATCCCCATGAGGGCGTTACTGGGGAAACAATACCATACCACATGCATTCATATTGGCGAATATATATTGAGGAAAAAATGGCATAATATATTGAGCATATAATAGTGGGTAAAGAGTTTTCTTATTGGTGGGTATAAAAAATGGGGCTCAATGTTAATGAAAAAATATAGAGTGGTATAAAAAATGTTAATGAAAAAATGGATACTTACAATATCTAGTGAAATTACCAGTTTTTGAATTGGGAAGGTATATTGCATTCATACTTTTATGCGGTTAAATAATGTGATGTTTAGAGGTATTTTCCAATATGTAGTCAAATTAAGGGTATTGTTAGTATGATATGAATGCACATGATATGCCAGAGGTTCATTGAGTGAAGCCCTCATGTTGACCTCCCAAGTCCTCTTTAGACATGGAAACCATAAAATCAAATAGGTATTCCCAAGAATCTAAGAAAACTAAAATGTCTTCCAAAAACCCTTTTGGTTTAATTGTAGATCTATCTCCCAATTGTAAAATAATATGTATATATTAAAAATTATTTAACCAAGGATCATTAATTATAGTTGTCATAACATTTATTTTTTTGTTAAATTTATAAGAGTATTTGGAATTGCACTATTTATAATCTAAATTTTAACTATGAGGCTTTTTGGATGAAGATACTTTTCAATATATGTTTTTCCCATCATTATATCTGCCAATTTTCCAATAAGATACATTATTTGTGGATCTTTCTTCTTTCTTCGGAACTTCTTTATACATAACTCTGTTACTATTGTTGCATAGAGTAGAATGTCTTCAATTGCTTTAATTGGAATGCCTTTAATTTCAGAAAGTAAAGGAATTCAAATGCTTACATTCTTTAATTCCTCGAATGGATCATAATGAGATTGTATTATTTTCTACTTTGCATTGAAATTCCCTATGAAAGGAGGTTTTTAGACGTCAATGGGTGATTTACTAAATTAATAGAAGAATTTAGTTTATCACTATATCATTGGTTGTTGGACTAGGAGTTTCATCCTCATTTTGTTCTTAAATAATGATTAGGTCAATTATTTTAATGTGTTGTACTTGATCTAAGATGAATATTATTTAAATCTAGTGGAGTAATCATATATGATAGATTTTTTTGTAATGTAGTATTATATGTGGGTTGAACTACATTATTATTTGGATTTAAAATAGGTTGTGCAAATAATTAACTAGACCTTCGAGGAGGTTGGGTACGGGGTAATTTTAATTATTGTGATTATGTAATTTATGGATATCGAGGATGACCATGATTAGGATGCTATTGTTGGACTTGAGATGAATATTATGGAAATTGTTGTGGATATTAGGGTTATTGTTGAGAATATAGGGAATATTGAGGAAAATTTGGCATAGCTTGACCCCCTCCATCCTTGTTTATAGGTTGGTTCTTGATGTAAGAACAAATTCCAAATAAACAATTTATTTAAAATTATTTTCTCTTCAAAACTTGGCTTTTACAAATGAATTACATGGCTATTGATTCTTGAGGAAGAAAACTCTAGAATTCCTCAAAGAGAAAACTCCTTCATGAATATTTCGAGGAAGTTGAGAAAAAAACTTCTCAATTCTAAGAATCTATCCTAACTACTTTATCTCTAACAAATTATAGAAGTCTCAATAAAATCTAGAATTTTCTAAAATTCTCCAAATCAAATAAATACATAAATAAAAAATAAGATGCCCTTGCGTCAGTTCTATTTATTTTGTGGTGGCCGTGTTTTCGAAGGTTAAGGTGTTTTACAGTTATGTTGTGGGTATTTTTAATAGTCATTAAACTATTGTGTGGTCTATCAAGAAATACCTAGTTGTAAATGTTGCAAAGGCCTCCTGGATGAGATATAACAAAGATCTTCTATGGCATCATTGTCTCCTTGAAAACCATATTTCAGTACTCGAAAAGATGGGAAATATCTCATTGCATTTTCTCCATTTTTCTTTTGTTGAATGTTTAATGTATCTATTTTCTCACTAAGAATACCAAGAAAAGATGGGAAATCTCTCATTGCATTTTCTCCATTTTTCGTTTGCTGAATTTTTTATGTATCTATTTTCTCACTAAGAATACCAAGAATTTCTATTTTAAAATTTGCAGACAGATTATCAATTTTAGCTCTACCTACCGCATGGACTGTTGATTTATTGGCCCTAGAGTTAAAATCGTTGGGCCGGTTACTGTACTTTTCCATTCATTGAGAAATGGGCTTGCATAATTCATAGATTTATAGCTACTCAAATTGGGATACATCTCATTATTCCATTCATCTATAATTCCCCAAAGTAGAAAAATTTTAAGAGTTTTTTATGTCAAACTATATTGTTTAGCTATCTTAAAATTATAATAAAACTATTGGAACTACTACACACCTACATGTGCACTCTTAGTTAGAGCATGGGACTACATGCAAGATTCCTTCTACAAGATTTACTCCTTGATTTGCTCCTTCTTTAGCTCCGCAACTGGTTAGTTCCTCTGCATGATTTACTCCCTGATTTGCTCCTTCTTTCACTCCACAACTGGCTAGTTCTCTCTAGAACTTGTTGTAGGTGTTGAGTTTTCTCATTAATCACCACTATGGTGCATTACCTTGGGACCTTCACCCAGTAATGCCATATCATCAGCATTGTAACCTACTTTCTAATGAATCATTTTCTTTTGTTCTTCCGATTTTCTTTTAGTGTTTTTTCTTTGGAAAGTTGTGTGTTCAATCTTTACTAGCTAGATTCATCTATGCAGGATTTCTAACACATTTACATGGTATCAGAGCACATAGGTTGCTAGATAAAAGGAGGACCAGTACTTTATTTTGCAGCTATTACAGCATGGATATTGAAGATTGACAGAAAAATGGAGTTTCCTAAAGCATCGATCCTAACACTATAAAACTATCACGAATGGAAGGACCAAATTACTCGATACCTTCATCATAAAGGTTTGTACAGGATTACCATGGCTACATAAGTGGAACCCACATCAGCCATAGAGAAATCCAATTAGCTTAACCATATGGATGAGGCCCACGGATGCATATGCATGTGCATCTCTCCAGAGTTGCAGTTTCATCTATCTGCCTACAATACTCCCAGTGAGATTTGGAAAAAGGCTTAAGAACTCTATGGGAAATAGGATGAGATGAAAGGACATCTTCTCGAAGTGGAGCTGCTATCACTGGATCCACGGAACTATGACAGAATTCAAGACTTCTTCACCAAATATAATGATTTATTGCTACAACTCAGGGGATGTGGGATTGACAAATCCAAAAATGAGAGTCGCCAAGTTCTCTCTGTTATGTCAAAGCTTAGACCAGAATACTTTATCTTTGTGTCTACATTTCATTCAGTAAGGCTCGTAATAGGTAAATCCTACAGTATGCCTTCTCTTAAAGAATTTATGGAGTCCCTTATTTTTGAGCAAGATAAACTCATTGGCATGGGGAAAATCAAACCTCAAAAAGCGTATGCACTTGCTATGCATGATGGCAGCCACAAAAAAATCATAAATCTGATTCAAATCAAAAAAATCAGTAGCAAAAAGACAAGGGAAAAGTGCATTCCCATCCATAGAAGGAAGGCTACACCAAGCCCTTCAATGACTCCTCCGCCTCAAGAAATGAGAACGGGAAGAAAGGAAACAGATGCACCTACTGTCAAAGAGGATTCCATCCAGAATCCTCTTGCATGAAGAAACAAATTGATGAAATGGCATAAATCCTTCAAAAGCACAACCTTGGGGACCACATCCGTTAGGGCACCAAGAAGAAAACTGAGGATCTGCCACACGGAAAGGTAACAATTTTCATGCTTTAGTTGCAATTAATTCTTCTCCTGATGCATGGATTATAGATTCTGGTGCATCACATCATATGGCTACTGCAAAGGAAGTCTATTCCTCTTTGGATGCATGCAAAGGACCTCCCATCCTCCTCGGAGATGACTCACCTATTGAGGTCACTGGAAAAAGGTAGAGTGGAACTTTTACATGGAAGCTTTGAAGATGTGCTTCATGTTCCAAAACTTTTGGTAAACCTACTTTCAGTTTATCAGATCACTCATTTCGGCACCGGAAAGAGAGTGGAATTCACTCCAGATGTAGTGAACATATATGACCTACATAGAAGCTCCAAAATGCAACTGGTGAGGTAAACAATGGAGCTAGACTATATACATTTTCTAAATTTATTGAATTTGAAACCTCCTTGTTGCTTACACATGCTGATGATAGTAGTAGGCTTTGGCACGAGATGTTTGGTCACTTAAATTACAGGTATATGCAGTAGCTAAGCAAGAATGAGATGGTTGAAGGTTTGCGATATATCACTTTCTCGAAAGGAGTTTGTGAAGGGTGTGTCCTTCGAAAACATCCTAGAGAAAAGTTTGACACTGGCAAGACTCACATAGCATCCTCTCCTCTAGATCTGATCCATGGTGATCTCATGGGGCCTTTTCCTCATCCTTCCATCAACAAAGCAAGGTATGTGCTTACATTTATTGATGATTTCTCACAATATACTTAGGTGTATCTTCTCACGGCCAAATTTAAAGTTTTTACACACTTTGAAGATTTCGAAGCACTAGTTGAGACATAGTCAAAGAGAAAGATCAAAGCCCTCCGTATAGACAACAGGGGCGAATATGTTAACACAACACTTTGGAACCTTTGCCTTTAGTCCAGGATACAGTTACAGTACACAGTTATATACACTCCACAGCAGAACGAAGTTGCTTAGAGAAAGAACCGATCTCTCAAAGAGATGGCTTCCTGCATGTTGCATGCTAAGTCACTGCCTCATAAGCTATGGGTTGAAGCACTTAATTATGCTAACTACATCCAAAACAGATCTCCTCATAGGTTTGTCAAGGATCAGACCTCCTTTGAGGCTTGGAGCAGCACTAAACCAAAGGTCACCCACTTCCGTGTTTTTGGCTCCATAGCATGGGCCAGGGTCCCCTAAGAAAAGAGGAAAGCTCTTGATCCACAGAGCATTGAGTGCATCTTTGTTGGATACCCTGATGGTGTGAAGGGATATTGGCTCCTAATTTCCTCTACCGATAAGCTCATCATTGACCGAAGTGTCAAATTTGAGGAAAGTCTCTCGCGTGCACCTCAATTGCCGCATGCAGACACTTTTTATCTACCTCATGTCCAGGATGATGACTTAGTACACTCAGATGCAGATACAGAGCATGTAGATGCTGAGGTAGAGCATGCAGATGCAGAGACAGAGTCTTCAAATACAAATATAGTGCATGCATATGATGATCCACATCCAAGCCCAGATCGAGCTTCCAGTAGTGAATCATATTGCCCTATCATAAATCAGAGAACCAGGAGCTTAGGTGAGATATATGCACAAGACCACCCAACTACTAGAAATGGTCATGTGGGGGATAATTCTAATCTACATAGGACTAGCTCAGAGTTAACTGAGCCTCCTCTTTCCCTCATTGCCACTAAACCATCGCCATCTTGGCATTGTCATTTGGTTCATTCTTATGATCCACAATCTTATGTTGAGGCTGCTGGGCATCCATCTTGGGAGTCCGCCATGGAGGAGGAGTATAACTCCCTCCTCGAGAACCAGACCTGGGACCTGGTCCCCCTTCCTTCAGGAAAGAAACTTTTCCGATGCAAATGGGTCTACAGAACCAAGAGTACTGCAAATGGGCAAATCACCAGACAGAAAGTAAGGCTAGTAGCCAAAGGCTTCCAATAAGTGCATGGCATTGATTATGACGAGACCTTTGCTCCAGTAGCAAAGATGGATTCCATACCACTTACACTTGCCATTGCGGCTGCCCAGGGTTGGGAAGTACATCAGATGGATGTGAAAAATTCCTTTCTGCATGGGGACCTATTTGAGGAGATATGCATGGAGTAGTCACATGGTTTCATTTAACATTCATCTTTGGTCTGTAGACTGAAGAAATCTCTCTATGGCCTTAAGCAGGCCCCGAGAGCTTGGTATGCGAAGATGGATTGTTTTCTCTTATCACAAAACTTTGAAAGATGTAAGTCTAATCTAAATGTTTACATGCTCAGGACACATGATTCTCTTCTTATCTTAGTTTTGTATGTGGATGATCTCCTAATCGCTAGTAGCTCGGCTTTAGCCATTGCTACAATCAAGAGGGCCTTTCTTGATAGGTTCTTGATGACAGACATGGGTCCATTAGACTTCTTTCTTGGTCTTGAGATCAGCTAGGATGCCACACGCATCAAACTCTCTCCGGCTAAGTATGCACGGGATCTCCTCAAGAGATTTCTCATGACTGACTGCAAGCCAGCGCCGACTCCTTTTCTGTCTGGGGTCCACCTTGAGGATGAAGGTGACACTCCATTATTTGACAACACTCTTTACCGATAGCTAGTGGGGAGCTTATTGTACCTCACCCACTCCAGACCAGATCTCTCATATGTAGTAGGGGCAGTTTCCAGATACATGGAGGAACTGCATGAGCTACACTGGAATACTGCCAAGAGCATCCTCCGTTATGTGCAAGGCACGATCACCTTTAGGATTCACTATGCAGTAGGCACTGCATTCAATCTCCTTGGCTTCACAGATTCTGATTGGGCGGGAGACAGCATTGATCGCAAGTCCACCTCCAGATATTCACTCAGTCTAAGATCTGGCACTATCTGTTGGTAGAGCAAGAAGCAGGCTGCTATTGCTATCTCTTCAACTGAGGCCAAGTACAGAGGAGTAGTCAACATCACCATTCAGGCTTTGTGGCTACAACACTTCCTCACTGAGTTAGGCGTCTAGTTCCACTAGCTCATTGTCATCTGGTGTGACAACCAGAGCACTCTCAAATTTTGCAGGGATCCAGTACAGCGACAACGAACGAAGCGCATAGACATCCATATGCACTACATCAGAGACTTAGTACATGATCGGGGCATTGATCTGCAGTTCTGTCCTTCAGCAGAACAAATTGCAGACATCTTCACCAAGACATTCACTGAGTAGAAGTTTCACTCTCTGTGCGATCATCTTGGAGTGAAGGACACAGTTGCTTAGAAACTGTCTTTTCTTCCTCTTTTCTTTTGATTACATTGTATTTTGAGGTGGGGTTTTTCCCATGAGGTTTTCCCTCTTTCCTCAATTTTAGTACAAGTTGCACTGTATTTTGGGTGACCTTTGGCCTTAGTTGCTAGGGCCCATTTTTCCCGATAGTGGTTTTCAAGGGGGGTGTTGGAACTACTACACACCTACAAGCAAACTCTTAGTTAGAGCATGGGACTACATGCAAGATTCCTTTTACATGATTTACTCCTTGATTTGCTCCTTCTTTCACTTCGCAACTGGCTAGTTCTCTCTGGAATTTGTTGTAGGTGTTGAGTCTTCTCATTGATCACCACTATGGTTCGTTACCTTGGGATCTTCACCCAGTAATGCCATATCATAAGCATTGTAACCTATTTTGTAATGAATCATTTTCTTTTGTTCTTTCGATTTTCAATTAGTGTTTTTGCTATGCAAAGTTGTGTGTTCAATCTTAAATAGCTCGATTCATCTGTGCAGGTTTTCTAACACATTTACAAAAATGACTCATCTTGTTTTATAGAAATATTAAATATTTCCTTTAAGATCATGATTTATGTGATTATCTTTATATTTATCAAGAAGCGATTGACACATTTCATCCCAAAGTTGTCATAGAATTTGTGCCTAGCCCCATAAACCATCTTAAAGATCCATCGTTAACAGTGGCTAAAAAAAATTAATTTTTGAGCATCAACGGAATAACCATAAATATGACATAATACTTAAAGTCCATAAACAAAGGTTTTATGTTCTTCTATTCTCAAACCATCAAAATTGGCAATAATCTTTGTGATTTTTTTTTTATATTGACATTGGCTATTGGATCTTGAATGAGAAAGTCAAATTCATCTTCTTCTTCCTTATTTCCATCCATTTCATGCGTTCCTCCTTGTCCTGGTTTTCATGTTTCTCCTGTTACTTCATGACTTGCATTCTCAGCCATTGATTCTAGTAATGAAGGTGAGTATTTTTTTTTTTAGTTGGATACACTTCATTGGATTATCAACAAAATGGTACCTCTAATTATTATATGTTGAATTCTTCCCCTGTTTGATAAGAATGAAATACGACTCCCTGCTAAGAATGTTCAAAACTTCTTATTCCTTTTCTTTAGATTTTCATTTTTAATGGGGAACTTTATTTGAGTATGTTTTTCTACCTATGAATGGTATAGAGTTATTGATGACATATCTCTTACTATACCATAAGTTAAGCTAGATGTAAATAAATCAGTTGAGTGATTTTACTTCTAACAAATCTACTTCTAGAATCTCTTTATCTATACATGCATTCTATTTACCATCAATTTACCTATGATGCATTTATTTTTCCTATATGCTCTGAAACTAATTCCCCTTAATCTTTACCTAGAGACGATGCAAAAGTTGATATGTAATTTTATTTTTCTTAAATTCCTATATCTAATTATTCCAAAGAGTTTGTAGTATTATGAATATTAGGTACAATATGTGTAGGAATTCGCATAATAAACAAACAAGATTAGAAAATAACAATCTACTACGGATGTTAACCCAAATTGTCATGTGTAATTTGTTTTACAATGTTCCATTACAAGTTTATCCTGAGCACTGAAATGCTAACTTCTCTAATTTGTGATAAGTATTTAAAACCACGAATCATATCGTCACTTTTTGAGTTCAAAAATACAACATTCAAAATATAAGGAAATTGATACTGCATAAATTAAACACGCAAATGATACTATGTGACTATAAACTATAACTGGAAAATAAAACAAGATGTATAACACATTTCAAATTCTAAATAACAAGAAAGAAATCTAAGTTTTAAATGACAATGGAAATGAATTTTGGACATTCGTACCATACTATTCATGTTGCATTTCCCTAGATGCATTCGAACACTATACTCAAATAAACTTTCACACAAAACCATGAATGTGAAATTGAGTTATTGTATTACTGAAAGGAACAAAGCACACTTTTACAAATAATCTACAACTATAAGTCTTTCAAGATTATTACAACACACCTACGCGATTTTTTATATAAAAATTATTAGAGTGTAACCGTCTTGCTATGTTTATGGATGTAAAAAATAGAGTTTCCTAATTTAGAGAAAATGACCCACTTTCAAAGAGGGGGTTTGAGACCTATGGATAGGTCACCTCAATATCCCTAATTTCCTTCTATTGTTATGATGTAGAACTTGGTAGTGATATATATGAAGATCATAATAATTAATTTATTAATTCCTTGCTTGTTTTTAACCTAGACAAATCAATCCAAATCTTGCTCTATGTTGAAATTTTAACTTTTGACTATTAAGTTGACCACTTATGTTGTGTGTCTTGGTGGCAAGGTTTCCTCATATAATAAACAAGAATTTATCTTCATTAAGCCAGGCACCTTCTTCAATTGATACTTCATCTTTTATCTATCTATAATGATCTCGATCAATAGCCTTACCTTTGTTAACCTAAATATTTATAGTCATGAGGAAATTAGAGATTCTTGTAGTGACTAGCTAGTATGATAGTTTTAATGAAAATTGCTAACTTATGGAGATAAAAGAGTGCATAAAAACTAGAAATTTGCCTTATAATTCAATTTATGATCCTCACATAATGGACATGTTTCGAAAAATATGAGATGATTATGTGGTAAAAACATACCAAAATCGATATTTCAAAGAAAAATTTTGGGATACTCTTAGCAAAAATAATGGAATTTAAAGCCCCATAAAAATCAATGAGGATTGCATTGAACACACTATAATGGATAAAATCATGGACTTGAAGACAAAGGATACCTACTAATATAATAGACAACTCTACAAAATTTTCAAGGTAGGAAAGCTCCCTTTTCATAGGTTATAAGCCTATGGTTTTGAACAACTACAATATTCACCATAGTAATCACCTTTGGCATTCACCATGGTGCTTACCCATAGTAGACAACTATGGTATTTAATAATAAATGAAATAAGAAAGGACATGTCTCAAAATGAGGAGGTACGTTAAATGATAAAAATAAAGTCTCTTCACATTTGTAAAAGCGATGGGAGACTCTCATGATGTAGTCTTATTACACCTTATCATGAATTAAATTCTTTTACATATTATTTCCTCTACATTATTTCTTATGAACTTGTGTTGTACTCTATTGATGATAGTTAATCTTATTTCTTGCATGGCTTTATTTCTTATGAACTTGTGTTGTACTCTATTGATGATAGTTAATCTTATTTCTCGCATGGCTCATATTACTATAAGATATGGATAAGGTGACCTTTAGCGAATTGGGTTAAATGGACAAGTTCAAATCATAGAAAAATGATAGTCCAATGGTAAGGTAGGAATAGTTTGGGGACTAAAATCTTTGCTAAATAGAGAAGTATGATCCAAATTTCATCCTTATATTAATTTTCAATTATATGTTTTTTTAGTAGCAAGAGATGGAACTGTTAGTTTCGAGGGTCGTTTTTATGGCACATCACATTTTAGAGAATTTGGGTCTGAGACCCTTTGGATCCATTATGAGGCATTAGCTAATGTTTTATGGTATAAAATATCTCTCACCAATTCCAAACACTCTCGCACTATTATACACTCATATACCTTTCCAACGTACAAGAATCACAATTGCCTTAAACAAAGTTCATATATGTAAGAACATGTTACTCATGTGTATGGAGATAGTCACATATGTGCTTTCAATAAGACTAGAGAAGGTCCCAAATCGTAACCCTTATTGAGGATTGCGAGAGACAAATATTACCTATTTACGTGATAGTCTTACCACCCATAGGTCTTAATGCAAGGAATTTGTACTTACATATTTCCATGAAAGTTTAGTAATATAATGGTTTCGAAATTCACTATGTGTGTATATGGTGGATGACTTTACCTTTATCTAAAAAAAAATCAACTATTTTCTAAAATAGGAATATACATAGATAATATAATTTTTAGTAGTTTTAATGATGAAAATTTGCAAATCATTCTTCCTTCATAAATTGTACAAGGCCTATACCCTCTCTTTATGTGTACATTGATTTCATTTATTTGGTTGGTTGCTTGCAACATCTATTCTGTTGTAACATATACACAACAACCAACTACTAACTCACAGTTTCAATCCATAAATCCACCATTACTTAATTTAAAATATAACTAATTATAAAAATCAAAAGCATATTGAATTGTTTTCGATTACCGAAAGCATTTTGAATTTTTTTCTATTCCCAAAAGTGAATTTTGTTAAAATAAGCTAATTACTCCCACATGAGGAGTGAGCTAAAATTAGAGAGTGAGTGAATTGAGTGTTGAGTCAAGTTGAGTTAAGTGATAGATGACTTTTAATGTGTGGTTTCATGTCAGGATATTTTAGGCGAGTCCATAGTCAAAAAGGTTTAAATACCCTTCACTACATTCATTGTAAGAATCAAGTTTTGTATAATCAATAGAAGAGCCACAACTCATGTGTTTTATGTGTGGATTTATGTTTTTTTCTCCTCTACCTTCCCAACAAATCAATAAGGTTTAAATACCCTTCACTACGTTCATTGTATAAATCAAGTTTTGTATGATCAATAGAAGATCCACAACTCATGTGTTTTATGTGTGGATTTATGTTTTTTTCTCCTCTACCTTTCCAACAAATTGGTATCAGAGCGAGGTTCCAAAGATCATGGGAGAAGAGATTAACAACAATCCATGTGAAAAGGGAGAAATATGTGTTTTCTCGTGGTTAAAGCTATAACACAACTTGTAGGTTATATACAGTGTGTTATAACGCATAAGGGTATCAACCACCCTATTACAAGAGGTAAACTTACACACTTTTGGGATAATGCGGGTCAAACTTATATTTGTAGTGTTAGAGGACTAACACGTGTGTTCTTCACCATGGAGATTGTTAGCACATGCCCCTTACTACCATAAGCATGTTAATAAGTCAGGTTACACACATCACTCTAATCTCACGAGGCGCATTAATCAACCAAAGGAAATACATATTTTTAAAAAATGCTAAGCAAAGGATTATAACTCATGTGGAGTACATTTCTCACGTGGACTGTTTGTTTTTTAAAAGTTTTATAAAGAGAAACACCAAAATATCTTTTAAAGGATTTTTAAAAGAGGTTGTTTTAGAGTTTGAAAAGTTTAGTGTTTGTTTGTTTTTTTTTATTTTTTTTTTTTACATATAAGGATTTTTTTGATAAAATAATTTTTTATAAAAAAATAAGGTTTTAGCAAAAAGGATTTTTTAAAGAGAATTTTTTAGAGAAAGATGACTTTCTTAAATTTCCAGCCCCAAATCCCATTGTTTACAGGGAAATATTATGATGTGTGGGCCATTAAGATGGACACCATGCTGCACGCACATGATGTTTATAATTATGTCCAATTTGGGTTTTCAGAACCTAAGAATGAAGCAAAAGAACAAGCTCTCACTAATGCAAAGAGGGAACAACGGAAGAAGGAAAAAAAGAGGAATGCACAAGCGTTGCATCTTATCCATGAGGGAGAGGATCAAACAATGATAAAGAAGATTATGATCACATTTTCAACAAAAGAAGCATGAGATACTTTGGTGACAAACTATAGAGGTATGGTCAAAGTCAATATTGTTAAGTTGCAGAATACTAGGAGAGATTTCGAAAGGTTGTAGATGAGGGAGACAAAGGGCATCGATTCTTTCATCAATCGGGTCATAAATGTCATAAATCAGTTAAAAATTTATGGTGAAGAAGTTAAAGATCAAACAAAGGTTGAAAAGGTTCTGAGATCTTTTTCTACCAAATTTGATGTTGTGGTAGAAGCCATAGAAGAAGCCAAGGATTTTGCATCATTCACAATTGATGAGCTGATGGGATCACTTCTATCACATCAGGCAAGGATAGACAAAAATAAGTATTCCAATTTAGAAACTACATTCAAAAGTCAAGTTTCTATTTCACGAGACAGAGGTTGAGGCAAAAGTAGATCGAGAGGCAGAGGACGAGGAAGAAGATATGGTGTCTAGAGAGATGGCCAAGAAGAGCATGAACATGATAGTGGAAGAAACTACAAAATCTTCAACATAATGAAAGAGTTGATAAATCAAAGGTGAGATGCTATTATTGCAATAAATTTGATCAATATGCCCATGATTGTAGGAAGAAGTTAGCTGATCAAGGGAACTAGAGAGCTAATGTCACTAAAGAGAGTACTAACTCCATGTTCCTAGCTTCAAATACAATGAATGAACCTTCTGATAATGTGTGGTTATTGGAAAATGGTTGGAGTAACCACATGGCAGGCTACAAGAATTTGGTTGCAAATTTCGACCAATATGTGAAAACAAAGGTAAAGTTGAGGACTTACAATACTGTCGATGTAGATGGCAAAGGAGTGGTTAAAATTATGACCAAGAAGTGGGAGCCGAAGACAATCGCAGATGTATATTATGTTCCTAGTCTCAAACATAATTTGATAAGTGTTAGTCAATTGACACAAAAAGGATACCGAGTTATCTTTCTAGGTCAGTAATGTGTTATATATGACAAGGCCCCAAGCAACTAGCTCATAGAAAAGGTGTTGATGACAAGGAACATACTCTTTCCTATAATTATGAACTACAGTGATCAAGCTAGTTCTTTTACACTTTCATATTCTAATGATTATTATTTATGGCACTATCGATTTGGACACTTGCACTTTTGTAGTTTAAGATTGTTTTAGAAGAAATAGATGGTTGGAGGATTACCTCACATAAAATAATCTGCTAGTACTTGTGAGCGTTGGATCTTCGGAAAGAAACACCGTGAAATTTTTCCAAGGGGGTTGCATAACGAGCAAAGAAACCTCTTGATCTAGTGCATATAGACTTGTGTGGACCTATAAGGAGATAGTTGATTGGTGGAAGTAGTTACTTCCCCATTTTCATTTATGACTATAGTAGAAAGACTTGGGTTTACTTCTTGAAGCAGAAGTCTGAAACCTTTGCAAGGTTTAACGAATTCAAAGCCTTATCAGATAACCAAAGTGATTGACAAATCAAGGTATTGAAGTCACATCATGGTAGAAAATATGATTCAAAGGCATTCAATGATTACTACAAACAACATGGAATCAGAAGACAATTTAAAATCAGGTACAAACGACAATAAAATGGTGTAAAAGAGAGAAATAACATAACCATTATGAATATGGCAAGAAGCATGTTGAAAGGAAGAAACTTGTCTAATGAGTATTGGGCAGAAGCAGTTGTATGTGTTATTTATGTGACCAACGGATCTCCTTCAAAGAATATGATGAATAGAGTACCAGAGCAAGCATGGTCAAGTATGTATTGCAGTGTATCTCATCTTAGAGTATTTGGATTTGTATGTTATGCACATGTGCCTAAGAATCAAAGAGGAAAATTGGATGATAAAAGTGAAAAATGCATATTTACTGGTTATAGTGAGAAATCAAAAGCTTACAAATTATATAACCCTGTCACAAAGAACACCATAATAAGAAGAGATGTTGTGTTCAAAGACAAGGAGTCATGGACTGGAACTGTAGACAAAATAGTTGATGCACAAGTGCCACAGATGGAAGAAGATGATGTAGTAGAAAAAGAGCAACAAGAATCACAAGTGAAGACACCAAACAAAGACATACCAATAAGGACTCTAAGATTTTTACAGAAACATAAATCTTCAAGTAGATCAACAGATCAAGATTCTCCCAGCAATTAATCAGGTGATGAATCAAGCAATGGTAAGAGAAATATGAGAAGTCTAAAAGATATTTATGATGACTTGGGTGTTAGTTCAAATTTTGAGTTATTGTCATTCCAACCTTCTTCATATGAAGAAGCAATCAACGATGAAAATTGGGTGCAAGCCATGGATGAAGAAATTGAAGCTATTGAAAAGAATGATACATGGGATTTGGTGGATTTACCAAAGGATAAAAATCTCATTGGTGTAAAGTGAGTGTACAAAACAAAGTTGAATGAGAAAGCTGAAATTCACATATTTAAAGCTAGACTTGTAGAAAAAGGATTCTTGTAGTAACCAGGAATCGATTTTGGAGAAACATTTTCTCTCGTAAGTAGATTGGATACTGTAAGAGAAGTTCTAGACACAAGATATCAGAAAAAGTATGAAGTATATGAGATGGATGTGAAATCAACATTCTTGAATGGTATTCTAGAAGAAGAAATTTATGTGTAGCACCATCCATGATATGACGTTGAAGGTAATGAAGAGAATGTTTATAGGTTTAAGAAAGCTCTCTATGGAGTAAATCAAGTGCCTAGAGCTTGGTAAAGCAAAATTGACAACTACATGATCAAGAATGGATTTTGCAGAAGTAACATTGAACCTACCTTGTACACAAAGGTAAATGAGCATGAACATATTTTATTGCTTTCTTATATGTTGAAGACATGATTTTTACAGGTGATTTTGAGATAAATGAATTTAAAGTAACCATGATGAAAGGATTTGAGATGACATATCTTGGTCTCATAAAATATTTTATTGGCATAGAAATTGAGCAATCTAAAAAAGGAATTTGTATTTCTCAAAATAAATATGTCAAATATTTTTTGAAAAGATTCAAGATGGAAAATTTCAAACTTGTTCCTACACTAGTTGAAATTGGTACAAAGTTAAGCAAGGATGATGAAGGATCACATGTCAATCAAAATATATTCAAAATATTGGTTGGGAGCATCATGTATCTAACAACTACAAGACCAAATATCATGCAAGGTGTGAGTTAGATTTCAATATTTATGGAGACTCCAAAAGCCATAGATTGGAGTGTGGGAAAAAGAATGTTGAGATACATAGTAGGAACTAGAGATTGTGGCATAATGTATAAAAGCACAAAAAATAAGTATTTGATTGGATACACAAACAATGATTTTGCAGGTAGTTTGGATGATAGGAAAAGAACTTATGGTTATGTGTTCCATCTTCATTTAGGTGTGATTTCATGGGCATCTAAGAAGCAACACAATATGAAGCTTTTGTTAGTAGAAGAAGAATATGTAGCAGAAACATCAACAACAAGTCAAACAATGTGGGTAAGAAGAGTATTTGATGGACTCAAGCATAAACAAAAAGGATCAACATATATATATATAATATATAATATATATATATATATATATATTGTGACAACACCTTAGTGATTTCACTATCCAAGAATAGTAGGTTTCATCAGAAGA
This sequence comes from Pinus taeda, assembly GCA_000404065.3. NCBI lineage: Eukaryota > Viridiplantae > Streptophyta > Pinopsida > Pinales > Pinaceae > Pinus > Pinus taeda. The sequence continues at coordinate 140,666 of APFE031639587.1, read as the reverse complement.
GAAATCATATTGATACTAGATATGACTTTATTAGAGAACTTATGAGCAATGGAGAATTTCACTTGAAGCCTTCTAAATCTAGTGATCAATTGGCTGATATATTTACTAAGTCATTAGCACATGATGTGTTTGAGTTTCATGGAAGGAACTTGGGTGTTGTAAGCCTAGCTAAGACATGCACCAATAGGCATGTTTGAGTTGTCATGAGTCATGTTTTAGTTTAGTTGTCGTAATTAAGGGGGAGTCTTAGAAGAAGCTAATTACTCTCGCATGACGAGTTGGCTAAAATTAGAGAGTTAGTTAACTGAGTGTTGATTGTTGAGAATTGAATTAATTCGATTTAAGTGATAGATGAATTTTAGTGTGTGGTTGCATGTCAAGATATTTTAGGCAATTCGCTAGTCAAAAAGGTTTAAATACCCTTCATCGGGTTCATTGTAAAAATGAAGCTTTGTGTGATCAATAGAAGTGTCACAGCTCGTGTGTTTTATGTGTGAATTTGTCTTTTTGTCTGCTCTTCCTTCCCAAAATATCTCTTTAGAACATGGAAAATGCACTAGAACAATGCTAATAGTGGAATACAAATACATTCGAAATATGTTAGTCAAATTCCTACCTCCAATACTTTATATGAAAGTTGTTGAAATCAAAGGCCAACAAGATAGAAAATATAAAAATAATGAACTCAAATGAAATAGTCAATCTCTAAGAGTTTATATCACAGAGAAATAGTTTATCTTGGAAAGTTTGGTCTTATTTCTACATTTGCAATGCATTTGTAGCACTATAAGTGAAACCGTGACAATAAAGTTGTTGTAGAAGTGACCACGATGAAGACCCAAACGATGAAATTTAAATGTCATGTTAAATACTACAAACAAATAAAAACTAATTTGTTGATTAGATTTTTCCATGATATGTAACAGTTCAATGAATGTCAGTTTTAGGTACCTGGAGATTAAGTTGACCAAGATAGCCATTTTCGAGCCTCTCAAATATAATGGTCTTTCCCTGGAATGAGTGGTATCCTTAGCATCATCTTGCCAACTAAAATATGGTATAATAGGTATTTGATAAAAATAAATAATTAGATTTATTAATCAAACTAGGTAGCTCTCAGGTGAGAGAGTGTACCTGGAGATTGCCTCTTACAGGACGCTCTACCTCCATTCACACAAAATCCTGTTACATATAAACTAGCACATAAAGAGGGTGGTTTGAACCACTCCCTAAATAATAGGACATTAGACCTAATGAGAGGGTCTCAATGCTATCCTAAAATAACAAACAACCAAATATAGGAAAAGCTTTACTTTCTCCATTAATTCTAACACTTCCCTTTAATGGAGAAAGGGTTCTTGGAAAAATAGCATACGTCTACTAATCTAGTTTTAGCTAGGCTTACAATAGTACATAAAAAGTTTGGTAATTGAGTTTCATTTTTGTCTTCTAGATTGAGAGTCTGTGCCTATTCATTCATCGGTTAAGTTTCATCTTCACTTTTCTTGCCATAATGTAGTGATGGAGCTTCTCCTCCTTTTTACGTTTTCTACCCCAAAGGAAAAATGCTTGAACTCTCATCTTCCTCTTTCTTGATCTTGATTGTAGGCTAACATTCAATGTTTCAGGTTCTTGGGACATTTCAATTGTTTCTTCTTGAATGCCAATATCTACACACTCAAACAATGTTAGATTCATATTGGCTCTTATCTTCCTTATGCTTCAATAGAGCTTTCATTTCTCCATCTCTCTCTACTGACATAGTTTGTCGATTCATGACTTCAACCTCTTTACTCGATTTTGTTGCTGCAAACATGTTGTCCTACATTTGATTTGTATATGGATATAGGCTTTTCTTCTCACTGAACACCAACTCATTAATAAGATGGTTTTTGTGCATCAGATTGATCCACTCATCATGAGATACATAGATCTCATTAAATTTGACTTCATAGGTCTCTCCATCACAAAATCTTTCTTCATAAAAAAATTCAGGTTCTACAATAATGGTTGTTTCTTCATCATAACATTTTTTAATGTCAATTATAGGCACACATTAATCACCCATAATTGCATATTCAATGTTGACATGTTCAGTTTCACAATCAGTTATGGGATTGAAAATAGAATCATCATTTCCAAGAGAAATACCTTCATTATCTTTGCGCTCATTCAAATTGTACTTCATTTCTAAAATATCCCAAAAAAAAAATTCATTTTGAATCCTACCATATTCATGTAGTATGATGAACATGATGTTTTCATCTAATCCAGATGTTATAAGATGTAATGTTGATGCATCTCCACTATCATAGTTTAAATTGATATCATCTTCAACATAATTCAATAAATTTACCTTCCATAATGTTGTTTTCATTTTATTTTCACAACTTTAATATTTCATACCTAGAAAAGAGGTTAGATCTGACATTAACCTCTTAACGATTTCATCAAATTCTAGATCTGCATCATGATCCTTGACTTGATCCACTATAAGTCCATCAGCGTCAACTAGAAACTCTTCACCAAAATCACAAAAACAATGTATTGCATCTGTCCCTTGATGCTTTCTCCTTAGTTTTCTTCAAGACTCTTTTAGTCTCTTCTGTTGACCCATTTCTCCTTCTATTTTCTACCCCGCATCGAGGTGCGCAAGAATACTTTGATCAGGAGCAGTCCACTTCCCACTACACTACTAATTTTTGTAGCCACACACAAGGAAAATTTTAAGGATAAATAATTATCTTGAAGTTTAAAAACATTGGTGAATCTCATTAATCCTTAATATGTAAACTACAAAATGTTTACTGATGTACTTGTCAAATTATTTAAATTCATAAATTTTTTATATAAACTCTCGGCGATTTTTAAGGTAAAATAATTTTATATTGTAAAATTTTGGTGAATCTTTTTAATAAAAAATGGAAATTGACTAATCTTTTATTTGGAAAAAACATGGAAAACTAGCCCACCTACGAATATTAGCCCCTAAAATTTTCCATGGCCACAGATAGTAGAGTACTTTAACATGGATGAAGTCAAGCAATACAACAAGTTTGTAGCTCTAGCAAAAACAAAAACACAATCTTTGCTTTAACAAAATGAAAGTTATTGCAAACCATAGAGGTTGGTTCATTATCAGATCCATATCTAGATTCTTTTCCTCTCAACTCAGTCTTTCCACATAAGGAGAAACCTCCACAATAGCTGCTTCCACTCACAAGATTTAAAAAAAAATAATAGAACCTAATCCCTATCACAAAACAATAAATCTTGCTAGCTTGTGCTATCGGTTCTTCTTCCAATGAACACAGCTCTTCTCCAGGTGCACTGTAAAACAATGTGAGAGATGAGGAGAGGGTCTCAACTCAAGGGAAACCTACTCACTCAAACAAGATGGAAGACACCACCAATAAAAGAAGTTCTTCTATACTAAATTGGGATTTTAGCATTGGCCAAGGAGCTTCATCATGCACCAAGTCCCATCAAGGGGGGAGGGGGTGGCGAGGGGGGAGTGGGGTGGCGGGCAGGGAGGGTGCTCTATTTTTTAGTGCACGAGCTTCACTACATAGATAACAAGGCTCTGTCACAAATTCTGAAGAAATCAACACAAGCCAGAGGCACTCTTCACATATGTAGATCACCTCTCCTTCACCACTCAGACAATGCACAAATTACACAGTCAATTTCTTACTGCTTTCCTATGGAGATAATCATAGTCTTTCAATGAGGATTTACAAGGCTTCAAAAGCGAGGACCAAGGCTCCACAACACTTAACAATACTACGACCCTTATGCTACATAACTGCCTTTGCAGGACAAGATCTCCATGACTAGGCTGCACTTAATTTAAATACCAACAAAAGGCTAGGGTGAGACTGTAAAACTCTACCTCCCATGCGAAGACACCACCACGGGCATAGATTTATCCTCCACAACTGTTGTTGAAATATACTTTCAACTGCAGTGTTGCCAGAAGTCGCTAGTAAACAGTGACCGCAAAACAACCAACGTTTTCCCACACCGCTTTCCACTGAAAAGAGGTATTTCTCGAAGGGGCAGCGATAATGTACACCATCTGACACGTGGATTAGAAGTTTTGGAAAACAACTTTTTCCCAAAGCATAAAGGTTGGTAAGAAGTGGTTGTGCGATATTTCCGCCAGCCGTCTGATAGAAAGCAAGGTTGATGTCCATCGATTGAAACCAAAGTTGTGTACAGGCCTGCAGCAAATGAATTTGATGTGAAGTAAAAGTTTCAATTTGACCGTTGTTTTTTCCAGTAACGTAATTAATGTAATTTACGATGGTTCGTAGATTGTAAGTAAATGTTTTAATTTTAATTTTTTTTTATTTATTTATTTATTTTTTTTTTTTTTTTTTTTTTTTTTTTTATGGGAGTATGGCAAGTAAAAATATGTATTCTCATTTTCTTCGGTGTATATGTGAGAGGGCAAGACACAGCAGCGCGAAGGGAAAAATTTTATGCACAGCAATGCGAATGTGAAATTTCAAACTCACAGCAGCGCGAAAGAAGAAAAGTTTTTGTTGTTCGTTGAAATGCAAGGGAAGCACGCAGCAGCGCGTGAGTTAAAAATTTGTATGCAGAGAAAGAGTGTTTTTGTAACGTAGCAGCGTGAATGAAATGAAAAGATTTTTTTTACACAGTAGTAAATGTAAGAAATTTTTGCACATAGCAGTGTAAAATTTCAAAACAGAGACAGAGTAATTTTTCTTGTGTGGAACTGAAGCATTCTCTAGTTGTAATCCCTCTGTGAGAGGAAGAATTTTGTAACAGCATTCTGGTTAATGAATACAAAGTTTTTTTTTGTGTGTGAAAAACTTTGTCTGCCCAGAAAACAATTTTAGCTTCCCTGTGTTAAGATCCTGTGTTAAAAATAGAGCATTATTCTGTGTTCAATTTTTGTTTGGAATTATCAGAAATTCCCAACATGGTATCAGAGCTTGTCTCAGCTCTTTGAAGGTGTCAAAGAAGCAGAAGGAAGGATTTCTTGTTGCGTTAGCTTCACCAACAAAGTGAAGAGTCAGTTAAGAAAGAATCCAAGGTATTTCTCAAGTTAATATTTGTGTTATTGTCCTTGACAGTCAGTTATTTTAAACACACAGACAAGCATTTTGAAGCATAGTTAAGAGTGAAAGAATGGTTGGAGCCAACACTAGCATGGGTATCTGTAATACTCAGCTCCCACAATTTAATGGGAAAAACTATGACTATTAGGCAATAACTATGAGAGCTTTCTTTGCTTCCAAAGACATATGGGAATTTGTTGAGGATGGTTTTGAAGAACCAGCAGATGAAGATGAGTTTAATAACTTGACTCAGGCAGAGAAAGAACTGTTGAAGAGCTATAAGAAGAGGGATTCTAAAGCCCTCTAATTCTTGTATCAAGCAGTGCACGAGAGTGTGTTTCCAAGGATAGCAGCAGCCAAGACATCTAAAGAAGCATGGCAGACTCTCAAGATAGCCTATCAAGGCATGGAGAAAGTGAAGACAACAAAACTACAGTTCCTGAGGAGAGATTTTGAGAATCTCTGCATGAAGGAGTCAGATAATATTAACTCATTCTTCACACATGTGATTGTTCTGGTCACACAGATAAGTTCTCATAGAGAAATTCTTGAAGAAAGGAGGATTGTGGAGAAACTATTGAGGATCCTACCCTCAAGGTTTGATGTGATTGTCACCACCATAGAAGAGACAAAGGATCTCACAAACTTCTTAGTTGATGAACTACATGCATCACTCATGACACATGAGCAAATATTGAGTAGAAATGAAAACTCATCTCTAGAACATGCCTTTAAGACCCAGATGTTCTTTGGAAGAGGAAGAGGTCAAGGTAGAGGAAACAAGAGGGGAAGAGGCATAAGCCAAAGTAGAGGTGGAAGAAATAGTCCAGCAAATCCTCAAGGAAGAGGCAACAATCCAAATCAGAACCAAGGCGAAGGCAACAGCCAACAAAGTGAACAACATCATGCTCAACCAAAAAGGTATGAAAAATCCAATGTCTAATGTCACTATTGTAAAAAATATGGGCATTATGCAAATGAATGTAGGAAGAAGAAGCATGATATGAATAATAGAACTAGTGCAAATTTCACTAGAGAAAATATCAGCCAAGATAATTTGTTTTTAGCTAGTAATATGGCTGAAGCAAAGAGTGAAGATGTATGGTTTCTAGACTCTGGTTGCAGTAACCATATGACAGGAAACATAGCCCTGTTTTCTATGTTAGATCAAAGTGTGGAGTCACAAGTCACAGTAGGGACTGATAGTAAAGTTTCTGTTATGGGAAAACAAGAAGTAAATGTTTTAACAAGGAAAGGTGAAAAGAAAATGGTAGCATATGTTTATTATGTTCCTGGAATGAAATGTAACCTCTTAAGTATTGGACAGCTTGTTCAAAATGATTACAATTTTTTCTTTGAGAATGATGTGTGCACCATCATGGATAGACCACCTAGCAAACGATGTATTGCTGAAGTGAAGATGACAAGGAACAGGATGTTCCCTCTTAGAATGAAAGCAGATTTAAAAGATGGAGAAGAAATTGCAGTAATTACACAAGAGGCTTTCCAAGGCAAACCAAAAGATGAAAATTGGTTGTGGCACTTGATATTTGGATATCTAAACTTTGGAGGTCTTAACTTATTGCGTAGAAAAGGAATGGTAAGAGGATTACCATTGATAGAGAAACTAGACAACCTTTGTGAAGGTTGTATCTTGGGGATACAACACAGAGAAAGTTTTCCATCTGGCAAAAGCGTAAGAGCAAAAGCACCCTTAGAGATCATCCACTCAAATTTATGTGGACCGATGCAAACTCCATCACTTGCAGGCAGCCACTATATACTAACATTCATTTATGATTTTACTAGAAAAACTTGGGTTTATTTCCTGAAGAAAAAAGTGACGTGTTTGAAAGATTTTGCAATTTCGAAGCACTTGTAGAAAACCAAAGTGGGCTGCATATCAAAGTTTTAAGAACTGATAGAGGAGGTGAGTATATATCCAAATAATTTCTACATTTTTGTAGAGAAAATGGAATTCATAAACAGTTTACTAGTAGGTACACTCCGTAGCAAAATGGAGTTGCCAAAAGGAAGAATAGGACAATCATGGATATGTCGAGAAGTATGTTAAAGGCAAAGCATTTGCTAAATGATTATTGGGCTGAAGTTGTACACTATGCAGCGTACATTTTGAAAAGATGCCCTACAAAAGTAGTCATGAACATAGTGCTGGAAGAAGCATGGAGTGGGAGAATGCAAGGAGTCACCCACATGAAAGTTTTTGGATGTGTGGTTTATGCACACATTCCAGATCAACTGAGAAAGAAGTTGGACAACAAAGGGGAGAAATGTATTTTCATTGGATATAGTGAGGAATCCAAAGCTTATAGGTTGTATAACCCATCCACCAAGAAGCTTATTGTGAGTAGAGATGTTCAGTTCATTGAGGAGGAAGCTTGGGATGGAAGTGTTAGAGTCGGTCTGGTCAGTCCTCTGTCAGAGATCAAAACTCTTTATGCATTTTATGTTTAGGTGTCCCGCTCCATTCTCCCAGCTGCATTCCGCTAGGGGCATGCCATAATCTGATGGAGAAGGTCATGATAGTCATTCCCCCTCATGTCTGGCTCCTGTTGGCTCAGGTCATTTCGAGGTCTAGGTCTAGGAATTCATCAATTTGGTCTGTGAACATGTCTAGTAGAGCCATGCAGGCCAGAGTGAGGCCCTTACATAGTTATGGTTCAGAGAGCTTCATCACCATGAGGATAGACTTCGACTCTTCTTCAAAACTCTGTTTTGAAGAAAAGTCAAACAGTGTCATCTATGATAAAATTTTCAAAAAAGTCGCCAGTTGATTTTTTCAGATGCAGCCATGGTTTCCATGGCCAAACGTCCTGTCGTGCAATCCCTGCAAAGAGTGCCAAAAATTTCATCATTTGAGCTAAAATTTCAAAGGTAAAGTGAAAATCAGTGTGTTTTAAAGTCAGTGAAAAAGTGCCAAAACATAACATTAGAAAAATGGGTTTTTGAAGAGGCAAAAATTAAACCCATCTCTTCCAAGTCTATATATACAAATTTTTATCAAAACCAAATGCATTGTGCTATTACAAGCCTTGGAGAAGCATTGTAAATGTGTGAGTGTGCATTTGTGACCATTTCAGTGAGTTGGAGGCGGTTTTAGATGGCGCAACGCATATACCCAGGAGCACGGCGCACACAGAGAGCGCGACGCACACGCAACCTGCCCACAGTTCAATTTTTCAAAGGGTGCGGTGCATACCCAGGGCGCAGCACATTGCGCTTTGCGCGCGACGCACACAGACAAGGGCCAAAACAAGTGCCCAATCACTTCCAAATTTCGGTCAAGCCTATCAAATTGAGAGGTAGGCCTTATATCATCCCTTCATCATCAGATTTTGTCAATGATATGGTGTTTGTAGAGATGTTTCAATGCTACCAAAATGTATAAAATTGACCATAAGAAGTCACCTAGAACCATGATGGCTACGGTTGTTAAAATGTGTTGTTAGTGCCAAGGTTTCACTCCACTCACCTTTTCCCCTCACCTATCATTTTTCCCATCCTCCCTCTCTCATGTTTCCTAAAATCCCTACCCTAAACTACTACGAAACCCTCTCCCCTACCCCTCCACTATTTGGCCAACATGACACCCCAAAACCTACCCTCTCAAAAACCCCAAACTCCTCCCACATCCCTAACAAGTTTCTCCCTATAACCCCTAATCCCATTACATCACTCCCTTTCTAACACTCCCTATTTCATTTTTCCCCTTGGTAACAGATATTACAAAGGCACCCAGCCTCACACCATCATCAAAAGGGCAGCCTAATCATAGTCCACATTGCAATCATGACATCATAGCATTTGTCTGAGTATGAGATGGAGACAAAGAGTGACTCATCCTCAGAAGAGCAGGCTCCTAGGAGACACCACAAGAGTGGAAAACATGTCAAGGATGAACCCACGACCCTCACCAAGTTACAAGCATACCCTATTGCCATGTCATGCTTCCAGCACCTACCATGTTTTGAATTTTGTCAAAGGGTGGACAATGTTAGAGTTCATCATGAGTTGGCCCATCTATTTGTGCTTCATCTACATGGAGGTCGGTCTATCTTTGCCAGGGTCACTTTCACATTGACACGCGAAGCTATATCAGTGGCAACAGGTATACCAAATGTTGGAGAACAGTGGCATAAGAAGAAGAAGGTGGATAGGAAACACTATGAGCCTTACATGAAGGCCAGATTCTTGAATGAGCTCACAAGAGTATTTCCCTTCAGATACTTGAAAGATGAGTAATATGCTCCACTCATGAGATTGATTATGAAATACTTTAGCTGTGAGGGGAGGTTTTCTCGACTGTATGTCTATCAAATCCAGTTGCTCATGCACTTCACTAGGGTGAGGATGATGAACCTCCCGTTTTTCATATGCAGGAACATAGAGAGGATGAACACCTTCATGCTGCATAAGACCCCTCAGAAGCAGCTTAACAGTGTGTTTCACTTTGCTCTTATCCGGATTTTGGTAGATCATCAATTGGGATTGCAGGGCATTGCTTGGGAGGACTTCATCTCCTGTGACTTATTCAGCACATCACAGGTACTATCAGAGCAAGAGCAGGAGTTGGGTAGTCCTTCTCATCAACATGAGCACCATGAGACTACTACCATGACAGTTTTTGTTACATATGAGAGAGGCAGTAGGCACTTGTTTGCAGCAGCAAAGCAAGTGTTATCTCCACCTAGGGTCGAAGGGGCTTCACTTCCGGCATCAATGACACAGGTATTGGACAAGGGCAAGAAGCCCGTGCATGATGAGGGGCCATCAGGTGTGCAGGAGACCGATGTCATCCTCATTCATGATGAGAAGGCAGAGGCAAAAAATGCCAAACTTAGGATGACCATTCAGGAGCAGGACTCGGAGATCCAAGACTTGATACTCAATATGGAGAGGGCCAGATGGATCATCAAGTATCTAGAGTAGAGGAATAAGTAGCTTGAAGACCAGCAGGCAATCATGGAGCTGTAAAGCATCTGTGAAAATCGACAAGCTGCCGAGGAGAGGAGGATCGAGCTCACTACCTTGGAGCAAGAGATCAACAACGACCGTGAGTCTTGGTTAGAGAAAGTCAATCTACACTTGGAGAGATGGCTGGAGAAGGCTAGTAGGGACAAAGCCATATTGAGGGGGATGGCTTGTCATTACAGGGCACGGAACATGAGCGTAAAGGCCCGATTAAGGAGCTTGAAGGCCAAATTGAGCAGAGCAACAAAAGAGGAAAAAGAGAAAGATCGGCTTCAAATTTTGGCAGAATCTTTTGTGGTCCAACATAGTGCCTCTTAGAGAACCTCCAGCCCAAATTTCAAGAAATTTGGGACAATTTTGGTCACATGGGAATTTTTTGGCACAAACACAGGTTTTTTCTCTATACATGTCGCGCCACCGGCGTGACACGTAGGATTGGGAGCTCCAAATGAGAAATGGTTTGTATTTTTGGATTCATCTGGAAAAATGATGACTACTGGCACTCGAGCAAGAAACTTGGGCATGATTTGAGTCTCCAAGAGGTCAGAAACACCCAAAAAATGGCCTCACTGCCCCTATTTTGACACACAGGAAGCAGTCTTGTGAGAATGAAGATTTGGAGGGGCAAATGAGCTCCAAATTCAAAAATTCCACTTGGGATGGAAAGTAGATAGGACAATCTTTCCAAGAAACACACTTAGGCACATTTTGGACTCGTACAAGTGCCTCAAAATTGGCCTCAAAGTGGCACAATGCATACAGAAAGGGCATGACGCATATAGGTGAAAAGGCCCAAAATGCCTATGTTTTACGAAATTTCGCTTCCCGACTTTTCATAAGTGGGCCCCCTCATCTACACTTCATTTTTTCGGCACCTAGAGCAGTTTTAAAAGTATTTTCACTCCAAATGGGAATTTATCCAAGTGGCAAAGGAAGGCAAAGGGTCACCCAAGCCATTTGTCATGTTTGTGGCGCTGCACCTGTAGCTAGTGTTTGGCTCTCCACCTTCATTTTGTAATGATTCAGGTAACTCCCCAACCCTTGGGTGTTCTATATCTTCATGGCACATTCTATATATTGTATGCAAACCATTTGCAAAGGGTTGGTTGGCTTGTAACTTCTGGGAGACTGTGGGAAAGAAACTCTGTTTCTGCATT